>WNWU01013629.1:9823485-9932797 GCA_012654045.1 Ptyas mucosa | reverse complement strand
TAAATAATTTCATTATTTAATTTACTTATTTTCTTTCAGATGTTGGATTAGTGTTGACACATATTTGCTGTACATTGTTCATGGGCCTATTATGGCAGCTTTATTGGTGAGAATATTATTTGCTACTTTATTGTGAGTTCAACATTAACTAGTTCTGCTATACTTCATTGTTCTTATTGAGATGTTTTGTCCCCTGTTTCAGCACAGTATTCAGGATAGCTAAGTATGTTATAAAAACAATCACCCAATTGCATGGTTCCTTCTGTCCTTAAGACTTCTGAACCATTATCTTGACTTGAAGCAGATTTCTGTCTTCATGGTTAGAGAAGCAAATTGGATGCTAAAAATTGATCAATAACATGGTACCATAATCCAATGTTTTGAACTTGAAATGAGTGGGAATTTTTCTGAGTACACTGAGTAGTAATATGTACTTGGTATAATATGTATTTACTTGGTTAAAAAAAGGCCTAGCAAATGCAGAAGGGTTATTGCTCATCTATTTGCTCTCCATATTTGCATGTTTTGTCCATGTGTTGGATTGACCATTGTCTGATGCAGAATGTTGGTTTGGATGAGCCAACAGAGTAAAATTTGGATTCTTAAGAGATCGCAACTATTATATACAGCTACTTAGGAAAAAAGATACAGGAATTAACAACTGGACAGATTTTTATAATGCCTGTATTTATAATGTGGAGCATCTGATAAAAGTTTACATTCTGATAATAGTTATGTCGAATATAGCAAAGATTAAAGTCCTAGGAAAAAACCCATTAAAAATAAGTTACTTGTTGCATACAGTTCATTAATTCCTAATAGAAAGACTGCATAAATATTTTCAGTGTAACAGATTGTGATAACCAGCTGCTGTGCATAATATCCTACTACATCTTACTCTTTGAAAGGGAATACATCCCTGATTCTTGGTTTTCCAAAAATTTCAATCAAATCAAGATTTACTGTAATCATTCTCTCCAAAGTATCAGAAAGACCAATATGATTTGGTACAGAGGTGATATTCAATCAGTTCGCACCAGTTTGCATGAACCATTGGTGGAAATTTGGCCAAGGTCACCAAACCGGTAGTGATGGCTGGCTGGCCACACCCCTGAAATGGTCCTCTGGTCACCACTCACCCCACCCACCATGTTCATCGCCGCCATGTTCTTCACGCACACGCATCCCACTGCCTTGCAAGTCCAATGGGATGCGCATGCGCGAAGAATATGGCAGCAACAGCAGCAGCTTTTTCCACTACCTCTGGTACTTTTTGGTGGCCTGCGGCTTCTTTGCCAGCTACTTTCCAGCAGTGGTGCCTGGCTGGGGGATGCCAAAAACTCTGGTCAGCTTGCCTTCTGGACTCTGGACCAGCTGCCATGGAACATAAACAGCCTGAACAAAGAGGCGGTGGTGGAAGAGGAAGCAGGGTAGGGCCGGGGCCGGGGCCACTAAAGGAGGGGAAATGGGGGCGACTGGCAAAGAGAGGGCAGAGGTAGATAGGTGGAAATTCCAAAAATTTTCCTACTTTTTCCTGTGAGCATGGCTAGGTGGGGGGGGGTCATGTGACTGAGTTGTTGTGGGGGTGAGTGAGGTCAAGTTGGCCACACCCATTCAGTCACATACCGCCACCACCTAGCCATGCCTACCAAACAGGTAGCAAAATTTTTTGAAACCCAACACTGGTTTGGTACATATATCTTTCCATATTGAGTCACTCTGGGAAATAAAATATATCATTTTTTTGAAAAGGCCTAATTACTATTAAGGGGGAGAAGAGAAAAGCTGTCTTCAAACCTTCTTTATTATTTGGGTTTCATATTACACTACTTTGGCTATTTCAAAAATGTATTGATTATGATGTTGAAGACATTGAAGGAGAGAGAAGGGTGCTTTGACTCGAAATGAGTAAATCTTTACTAATAGTCTGAGACAGGTTTAGGAGTGCAGGCTCTTACACTCTTTTGTTGGCATGTTCAGATTGGAACCAAGTAAGGAGTTATTCTAGGTGAAGGCTTCCCACGTGATTAGGGAGGTGCTCTGGCACAAAATGGATAAATGGATAGGCTTTGCTGAAGCTGCAAAGACAGGCAGACAGGCAGATATTGCTTGTATGTGCCCCCTTTTCTAGTTTGGTTTACAAAGATTTTGCAAACATCTCTGCAAACTTTCATATTTCCTTGTTGTGAGCTAAATTCCCTATTGGCTACAAATGAAAATAAGAGTAACATTTTCTTTATATTGGAATATTCATATGTCTTTACCTTTGCTTATTTTTTATAAGAATAAAAGTAACACTTTTTTTTTCAGGTCAATTTTTTCTTTTTGCTCAACATTGTACGAGTTCTCATTACAAAACTGAGAGATACACATCGGGCTGAATCCAATATGTACATGAAAGCTGTCAGAGCCACTTTAATTCTTGTGCCCTTATTAGGTATTCAGTTTATCATTTTTCCCTGGAGACCAGAAAATAAACTTGCTGGAGAAATATATGATTACATCATGCATATTTTAATGCACTACCAGGTATGTTTATGATTGGGGTTTTTTTTGGTAATGCTAGTAGGTTTTATTTGACAAAACAATATTTTCCCAGGAAACACAGCTGGCTTCAGCTAATGGATTAGTGCCACTAAAGTCAATGAGAATAAGTCAACTTTACAGCAGATTAGTTGATTTGTGGGTTATTTTCCAAATAAAACAATCCACACATAAATATGTGAGATAATTTAGGCTGAGTTCTTATGCATATTAACTGAGTAAACATAGAATCTTACGGAAGATGGAGGCACAATTTTAGATCTATCCCTTATTTTTTAATGTAGAAATATTATCTTACACAAAAGAAAGATTATGCAGGGATTTATAGTATGCAGGGAAAGCTAACTTGAAGAAGAGAGAATAAACGTATATCCTTTCCTGCTGGCAAGTAACTACCTCCCTGTCTAACTGCCTGGGTAATGAGTTTAATATTCACATCTAAAAATAGATTCGTGGAAACAATAAATATTTGTATTTGCAAATCCAAAGGATGCAGAAAAATGTGAATGGCAAATTTAGTCTGAATGGGAATTGTCACCAGGTATATAATCAGTTTGGATTGCATAAGTGCTTTTCCCAACACCATGGGAAGAAGACTACTTTGGCTGACAGGCCATGAATATATTCCATTTTTTTATTTATTTATTTTTTGGCTAGTTTGAGATACTGCTCATTGGTCATCCTGAAAGTGTTTGGTATAAATTTTCCAGTGCTTGGTATACTTTCCCCAGTGTTCCTCATTCATGGTAACTGACAGAAAAATCAAGAAGTCCACATACTGCGCCTTGAGAACTGAAGGCATGACAGTGTCACTAGGATCCATGTGGTAATGAATGGACAAACGCAAGTTGAAACCGCATGCAGCCTTTTAATTCCTTTTTTGTGACTTCCAAAGTGACCTAGTTGTTGAAAATCATTGGCATGGTTTCTTGTTATCTTAATGGAAATTTATTTTTAAAAATCCAGTAAATAAGCATAATATATTTTGAGAGAGCCGGTTTGATCTAGCAATTAAGGAGATTGTGGGTTCTAGTTCCACATTTTAACAAACTGCATCACTATTTGATTTGGTGAATGCAGTGACTCAGATAGAAAAACCATACAGAGAGTGGTAAGGACAGTCAAGGAGATTATAGGAAGCTTGCTTCCTGTCATTCAGGATACTATTTATAAGCGCTATGAGTTAGAGCTCAAAGCATTGTTAGAGACCCCACAAAAACACTTCACGGTCTGTTTCTGTTGCTCCCCTCTAGGAGGAGGTTTCAAAGTATGTCTAGCAGGACTACAAGCTTTATTCCCTATGCCATCCGTCTGGTAAACTTGCAAAATTAGTTTTTTCTTGCCATGTACATCTATACATCCAAACTAGACTGTGTTGTTTCTCTGGGTCAGTGGTGGGTTGCCCCTGGTTCAGACCGGCAGTAAAACCTGGGGGAGGCTCAACTCACTGACCCGGATATCATCATAGGTGATCTGTGCATGTGCAGAAAAGATGTGCAGGCGTGATGCAAACTGGTAGTAAAGGTAAATAGAACCCACCCCTGTTCTGGGTCATATAATATAGGTGGGTACATGCATAATTTTGAATTTATTTATTTATTTATTTATTTAGGTTTATGTAGTGTATATTGGAGGTGATAACCCATTGAGAGCTGTATGCGACAAAATTTCATTTTAATGTATGCCGATTAGGGTACATTCCAAAGGGACAATAAAGTTATTCTAAGTCTAAACATTAGGCATGAAAGTTGGCAGGGTGACTTTGAGCTAGTTTGTTTCACTCAACCTTCAGTGTCAAGCCTGGGCAAAAAGCTGGTTGGTCAATTGCTGTTGCAAATAATGGATCAATATTTTGTTGACACAAAAAAGTGGACCCTGCACTTTTGGGAAAACTTTAGGAAGAAAAAATATTTGGAGGGAAAGGACAAGAAAACTCAGATAATCCTGCTCTGCCCATGAAGATGTGACATAATCTTCCCATATTGTATTATCAGTTAAAGATGGCCTCAGCCATCAAAAGTGTGCACACCTTTCCTATCGCTCTTTTGAACAACGGGTGCCTGTACGGCAAACTTCTTTTCTTCCCTACCTGCAGCTTCAATATCTGTAGGTAATAATTAGATCAAGATGTTTTATAATACACCAGTGGGCTAGCCCTTCTAGAGTTAAATGGATCAATAAAAATGTGGCATATTTTATTTTATACATTTGTATGGCAGTAATCTGATCCATTAATTAATACCTTCTGACTTGTGGGATCTTTTTAAGCATCTGTCAGCCCTTCAAGGTAGACTTAGTCAGGAAACAGACTCCAGAAAAAATATTGGAAACCTACTTTATTGATAGTAATAGAATCCTGAAACATAGTCAGTGTTTCGCTCCCTTTGTCTTACACCAAAGAAAATTACCACAGAGCAATGGTGGGTTGCTCCCGGTTCTGTCCGGTTCTATAGAACCGGTAGTAAAATCGGTGGAAGGCTCTGCCCACCCACCCAGACGTCATAAATGACAATCTGCGCATGTGCAGAAGCTTCTGTGCACGTGCAGACGAGCGAGCGCGCGCTCCTGGCCACGTTGCAAACTGGTAGTAAAGGTAAGTAGAACCCACCCATACTGCAGAGCTAATATAAATTTCTCTCTAATATTCTTTTCTATTCCTGGACTTAAATCATGTTTTCCTAACTGTCACATGCTTTTCCAAGATCATCTCTGTGATTATCTAGAGCATCTCTTCTGATATAAAGAGCAGTTAATGCAAATTGCCAGAAAATCATTTTTTAATGATTACTTTTTTATTCATGCATTTTCCCAGTGCAGGCTTTGAAATCTTTTCCTACCATAACCTCCTTTAACATAAGAAATGTCCTTGGTACAGTTTGAATAAATTAAATCCCTTTGTTAGTCTTTTGTTGTTGTTTTTTCTTAAAAGTTTGATTTGGGGAAGACAGTGAATAGTATTTAATTTTACTCATCCTAGTACTGTTTGTTCCAGGTAGAACAACCAGATATGGTCCCAAAACTGAGAAAATTTGTTTATAGCCCTGTTTCAGTTCTTCTCTATATGAAGTCAGAAAAGCAGTAAGGATTTTTCTTCTCTCTGCAATCGTTTAAAATCATGCCTTGGCAGCCGATTTTTGTTGGGCAGGTCTGTCTAAAAATGCCTATTTTTAGAACCTGAAGCATAAATTCATAAATTATGAACCTGAGGCATAAATTTGCAGTAGACCTCCCACCCATCTGATAAAAATAATAAATAACAATTGTGAAAATAAATATTTTCTTTCCATGATTACAAGATCTGTATAAAATCTCTTTCTTCCTTTCTCTCAAGTGGGGCTCCATCCTTCCTAGTCCTAAATCAAATATCCACAGCATTGTACAGCCATTTGTGATTCTGATTGTTCAGTTGATGAGTGTGCTGAAAGAAGTGACTTACAATCAGTCTATACACTTAAAACAGTTGCAGCATCCCCAGGATCACACGATCAAAATTCAAGCACCTAACAAGTGGAATTTATTTACAACAGTTGTTGCCACTGAGAGTCATGTGGTCACCATTTATGGCCTTCCCTAAGGGGCTTCCAATAAACAAATTCAGATTTGTGTAACAACTACAGTTAAGTCAGTGCCTTCCGCCGTGCCCTAAAAACACATTTTTTCCAACAAGCCGGGCTGGCTTAAGAAGAAATTTTAAATATTTTTAATATTTTAATTGGTCTGTGAGTTTTAAATTTTGTAGCCAAATTATATATATTTTAAATGTCTTAATATTTATATTTTATGTTTTTTATGTCTGGCTGTACACCGCCCTGAGTCCTCAGGGAGAAGGGCAGTATATAAATTGGAAATAAAATAAAAAAATAAAATTGCTTAACAAACAGGGCAAAAAAATTGTAAAATCAGGCATGACTAACAGCCACATCACTTTGTAATGGAAGTTACAGTCCTAATTGTGGTTGTAAACTGAGAACTAGCTGTGGATGGTTCTTATGCCACCAAAATGGGAAATAATCTAAATCCTTCAGCACTAGAGATAAATAACTAATTGCTAAGTAACAGTTCACTGAGCAAATATTTGCATTTAGATAATATCAGACTTTGAAATCATTGCTGATGCTCCAAGGAAATTTAAATACATCTCCAGCTATATAAAAAACTATGTTTAGCTGTGTATATTTATAGCAAACAGCAACATTTATGTTGCCAGAATATCAAACCAAGATCAGATCAGACCAAAAATTGTGCAGCAATATGCTAGTCTCCTAATATCAGGAAAGATCAACAATATGATTTCCTGCATGCAAAAGTTGTGTGTCCTGCAAATAATGCAATGCTGGCACGAGAAAGAGCCACATTTTCCCTTCATCTAGATCAATGTGTATTCTGCAAGAAAGCAAAGCACATTAAATTGACTCCTATATTATTGCAGTAATGTGTTGATTAGCTTGTAATACATGCATTCTCCAAACTATAATAATATATGTAAGCTTATACATATGTTACAATGCAAAAAGATATGAACTCATCTGTTGATTTATTATTGCCTCTATAATATATTAAAAACAAATAAACCAAAGAAATAAACTAGATAGTTAGGCAAGATAGAATATTGTGACTACTCTCAAGAGGATGATCATGCAAGAATTATCCTTCTGGGATAGTGCTAAATGAAATTTTACAAAAGCACATGCATACTTAGCTTGACATTGGGTAATTAAATCTATTTAATGGAAAGCTGTCAAGATCATCAGTATTTCATGTAAAATGGCATGCCACTGAAGATAAGAAAAACCTACTCAAAATATTTAGTTTGTAATGGAACGTATTTTGTGAACAAGTCAAACCTATGGATAGTATTGAAGAAATCATGTGATTTCCTTCTAATTAAAAATCCTGAATATAAGTATCATCTGCTCTTCTGAATATGCTGTGGTATCACTTAATTTCATTGATAGTCATTCATTGACTGAGCCACAATGTACTTTGGTTTTGTTTTAATCTGTTGATGTTAAAATTTATAAATCATAGTTTCTACTTTGTCAGAAGGACAAACCCTGAGTCTGCAAGCCATACACAATTCCCAAAGTCTATGTTTGAGATTTGCCAGTTTGTGTAAATCTCCATACAATGCTATGGTTGTGATTTATTACCAATTTGTGGTTTAAAAAAATGATAGGAAACAAGTGTGTTTGGCTTTTAAAGGAGTTACTGCTTTATTAATCTTAAAAACAATCTTCGATAACTCCCCAGAAGGGGACAGTCTTTCAAATTACATATCAATGTATGATGCCAGCATTGTTACTTTTGTTTAGCTTCTATTATATATTATCTCAAGTTGCTTCAAACCTTACAGTTCTGTGTGAGCCATAGCAGAATGGCTGAGATGGGACAGGAAGAAACAGAATGATTCTAGTACTACTGAATTGCCATTTTTGCATTTGTATGCTGTAATGAAGTTATGGAAGCTCAAGTGTGTGTAACCCCCTTACTTCATAATTTGGATTACAAAATTGTTCAAATGGGAACAATACTTCAGGAGTATTGTCCTATGATGTTTGAGATATAATCACTACATTATTGTACCTTATCTCTAGCAAAACATAGTGGATTATATTACAACCACTCTGGAATCATGCCTTAAAATACTGGAATAAATGCATTAAAATGTGTCCACTGATTACATCATACCTATTTTTTTCTAGTCATGTCTTCCTGGAGTTATTGGATATGTATATTTTTTTTCACTATTTTCCCCCTGAATAATTACCATAGCGCTGCCATGTTGCAGTGCATTCTTTCTCAAACTGAGACTTGTTGGAACTACCATTCTCAAGATTCATGGCAAACTTGACCAGGTAATCTAGTGGTTCAGAATTCTAGAAGCTGTAATTTTCAAGAAATCTAGTAGTCATTCCGTTGGAGAAGGCTGCATAGATGGAAGTACAGTAGTTTTAGGCAAGGATAGTAGTTTCAGGTTCAAACTGTTATGAAGCAAAATAAGCTATATTTTGTTGTGTCTTCGGCTCCTGAGCCCGGACCTTTGGAGGAAGAATCCTCCGAAAGTGAAGAGGAGGAGGAGGCAAGGCCCCACTCTCCTGGCCCGTCTGGTTTGGCACCACCCCAGGCCCCTGAAAGCCCTGAGGAAGAAAGCTCCTGAGTCAGACGGTAATGAGGAGAGGGAGTGGATTAATCCCAGGTGGCGACGATCAGAGAGACGGGCTCAGCAAAGGAGTGGGTGGGGCCGAACACGAGGTGATGAGTCACAAAGCCAATGCCCCACAAGGTATAAAAGGAGCTGACCTTACCTTGTTGGCTTTTGTGATGAACAAATTATTCACTTGGCTGCTTGTTTCCTGAAGTACTGCATCAGATAAGTGTTTGCTAATCTTAAGACTGTTTGTTGTTGGACATGCCGGAGAGCCTTATCAGGGACTGGCCGTGGCAACTCAAAATAACAGCTGTCTTTATCTCTCCCGGGCTCGCTGCCAACTTGTTGTTTATGAATGATGAATAAATGACTTCTGTACACTTCTGTTTGTGTGTGTGCTTGTCTGGGCTCCTGAAGCAGGGAGGGGACAGAACATATTTTAATGAGCATTAGTTATTTTGAAATTACCTCATTTATTGCCTTTAATCTCTTCATTGTTTCTTACATGGCTCTTGTATTGCCTTTGATAGTATTGCCTACAGAATAGTGAACTAAAATCTTATTTCAAAACCACCTGAACACGTTCAGATTAGATTATACTTGTGTAAAATACAATATGTCCATGAAATTATAGGACCCAAAATGCTTTTATAAACAAGATAGAAACATTTTTTTAAAAAGAGGAAGATTGCCATTACAAAAGGATGCAAGACTGCAATGCTATATACATTTACTAAATTGTATATGAAAATTAGAGAATTCAGATGTACTTATTTCCAGGTGTGTGGATATGTATGTAATGAGTATGTCACACAGCAAGAATTTATTTTGTATATATACACACAGACACACACAAAGGACACACAAATATGTCTCTTTGTGTATGTGTTTATTTTTGAAGCACAAATGTGCAGCCTTTTAATAACTCCGATCTGCATTTAATATTTTTTCAGAAGAGTGAGGCTGCAACAGGTGGAGGAATTTACAAGCTGAGTATGGACCCATAAAACCAGAGTTTTATTTCCACTGGGTTTGAAAAGAAAATAGCTTTTTAAAATTTAGGCTAAGACTATTTTAGGGCAAGTTCTAAATTTGCTTCATTTCCCACATCATAATGCGGGTGTTAATCCTTGTGACTGGCATAAGCTGTAAGGCAGGGGTGGGTTCTAAAAATTTTTACTACCGGTTCTGTGGGCGAGGCTTATTTTGTGGGCATGGTTTGGTGGAGTATAATGTGACTGGGTGGGCATGGCCAACTTTTTTTTTTTTACTTTTACTTTTAAAAGCATTTTTCCTACAACCTTAAGAGGTTGCAGAAAAAAATGCTTTGAGAAGCCTCTGAGGATCAGGCAACTCAGCTGGGATCGCCAGAGGCTTTTAAATGCATTTTTCCCCCTGAAAAATCCCAACCTCTTTCAGCTGAAGAGGTTGCAGAAAAAAATGCTTTTAAAAGCCTCTGACGATCGGATAACTTAGCTGGGTTTCTTCGGCTGAAGAGGTTATTTTAAAAATGCTTTTAAAAGGCTCTGACGATCCCAGCTGAGCCGCGTGATCATCAGAGGCTCTCTTTTTTTCTTTTAAAAGCATTTTTTCGGCCAAAGAGGTTGTAGAAAAAATGCTTTTAAAAGTTTTTTTTTTTAAGCCTCTGATGATGTGGGTGGGGTGAGTGAGCAGCGACCGGGCCGGGGACCAGTTCGGGGGGGGTGGCCAGTCAATGTTATTACCGGTTCTCTGAACTACTACAAATTTTTACTACTGGTTCTTGCAAACCAGTGCAAACCGGGAGCAACCTACCACTGCTGTAAGGACTGCAACAAATAATGTATTAAAGCAGGGGTTCCCAAACTTGGCAGCTTTGCTGGCTGGAGAATTCTGGGAGTCGAAGTCCACAAGTCTTAAAGCTGCCAAGTTTGGGAACCCCTGTATTAAAGGGTAGGATTGACATATCTGAACTACAACAATCCAGATGTCCTCTGGATGGCAGCAAAGAGTTTCCTATAGCCTTGTGCCATCTAATGAAGAGTTGGATTTTGGTAGTTCAGTTAATGGCAATCCTGTTGATGGGATTTTAGAACTTCTACTTCTATTTTAAAATAGAAAACAAGAAATGGGGACAAGAAAATAACAAAGGGAAGAAAGGGAAACACACATGTTCTGCTGACAAAAGATCACCCAATCCAAAGCTGTTTTGTCCTTTGATTGAATATCACAATTGCTACCATCAATAAAGCTTGCGCCAAATAGGTGTGTTTCTTTTTTTCAAATGTCCCAAAATTCTAAGCTGCTTGTCCTGTATTCTTTTGGAAAAGAAATAAGTACTTTCAGACCATTAATTTCCCCTGTAAGTTTGCATTTAAATGATAATTTCTTTCCACAAATTTCTCCACTCTTTGTGAAAATGCCACTTTCTATCAAATGACTTGGTTTTTATGGGAAGAAAGAGTGAGTACTTGAAAAATGCCATTTTATTTTACATAAGAGGCATCCACAGGAGGCAGAGAAGGGTGTGTCAAAAAGTCATGACATTGTCATGATGACCATTGTTGAATCCATTTTCTTATAAGTGTTACTGGTTCAGTTCTTGTTAAAAGGGGTTTAGATTTAAGTGTTTGGGGAAAAGTTCAACGTGATAATTACTCAATAGAAAGAAGGGCAGAAGGCATAATTGTATGGGGTTTCTTTCTTTCTTTTTATTCATCCATACATACATATGTTATACATATGGAATTGGAATTTGATTTCAAGTGCCATCTTGACTTTTTGAGACTCCACCTTGACCCCCATTCAGGATATTCTTTCGTTTTGTCTCTGATCAAGGAACACTAAATGTAAGGAATAAATTGTGAAATTCGGGACAGACAGAATGAAGTGTTTTCACATCAATATGAAAATGTAACTGAAGATCAATAATGGAATTTCTTTTCATTATGTGTGGTGATAATTCCCATCTCAAGTACCATTGAACCAGAACAGTATCAAGACATTCATTTCCATCCTTCTTACTTAGGACTTCAAGATCCCTGATTAGTTTTTAAATAGTTTTAAAAGGAGATTAGAGAAACAGAGGAAGAGACTAGAACAAGGCCGTCAAACTTGTGGCCCATGGGCTGGATTTGTCATGCGCTGACCATGCCCACGCCCAGTTTAGCTAAGGGAAAAAGTCCTGATACATCACATGATGCCACCATGACGACATGAGTTTGACAGCCCTGTACTAGAGAAACGGATGAGGATTACTTCATACGTGACCTGGCTGTCTGTTTTCTGTAACAGGATGCTAGGTTAGATAGTTCTTTAGCAGAATTCTTGAATTATGAATTATTATACTGTAACTATACCTGCATATAGTGAAATGTTATAAAATATATCTGATTTATTTCATTCTAATACACACACACACACACACACACACACACACACAATTTCTATAATCATAGAAACAATCTGAATAATTTGCTTTTCATTTTTCTTTTCAGGGCTTACTTGTGGCAACTATTTTCTGTTTCTTCAATGGAGAGGTAAGCAAAAAAAATTCATTTCAGTCATTTAGTACTGCCATTTAGTCCTAGTATGATAAATAGACTTCACGTTAAATTAGCTTGGAAAACAAAACAAATTACTCCCAACAAATGACAGAAATACTTTGGTTGATATTTTGAGCCAGGTCAATTTTAGTCAGGCATTACTCAGATCTTTTAACATTTATCGTAATGCTGCACGCATGGTTTACTAATCCATTTTATCTCTGCTGTTTTAGTACTTACCATTTGTTTTATTTGCTGTGTCGAAATATTTTATAAGGATTTTTATGAGCTTTTATTATTGCTTGTTACTCTGCAAGCCGCTGCTGTAGTGTGACTAATGAAAATACAATGAATAAATGAATCTTTAGGAAACGAATGAAATCTTTAGGATCAGGTTTCAGTATGGGGAAGTAAAACAAAAGATTTTAACCCATGTTACAGGTAGTCCTTGATTTATGACCATTTGTTTAGCAACCATTCAAAATTATGATAGTGGTTAAAAAAAAGTTGTCTTATGACTAGTCCTCACATTTAAAACCATTGCATCATCCCTGTAGTCACATGATCAGAATTTGGCCTCTTGGCAACCAGCATGTAATTACAATGAGTGTAGCATCTCAGGGTCACATGATCACAATTTGCAGCCTTCCCAGTCAGTTTTCAACAAGCATACTCAACATGGGAAGCTGGATTCACTTAACAACCATGTGATTCACTTAACAAACATGGCCACAATTGAGCAGGACTCATTTAATGACTACTTCACTTAGTGACAGGAACTCCAGTCCCAATTGTGGTCATAAGTCAAGGACTGCCTATAAAAAAAACCCTGAAGGTCCAAAATGTTAAATGTTCACAGCAAGAATTCACCAACATCATGGACAGTTGCTTTGAAAAGTTTTGGTATGACTGGGATTCATGATAATTGTGAATAACGCATTGAATTAATTGATACAGTTGATTACATCAGCATCTAAATTCATGTTCAGTTGTCCATATTTACATAATCTGAAGCGATACCTGGGCCTGGAGGGAAAGAACTACTGGGACCTTATGGTACATTTTGTCTTCCCTAGATTCATAGCAATAGCACTTAGATTTATATGCTGGTTCACAGTGCTTTACAGCTGTCTCTAAGCGGTTTACAGAGTAAGCCTATCGCCCCCAACAGTCTGGATCCTCATTTTACCCACTTCGGAAGGATGGAAGGCTGAGTCAACCTTGAGCCGGTCAGGATCAAACTCCTGGCAGTGAGCAGTGAGCAGTGAGCCAGCATGCAGTACTGCATTCTAACCACTGCACCACCACAGTTCTTTAAATTATGCTTTTGATACTGAATAGTATATCCCTGTCCCAGATGAGGTTGTGGAGGACTTGTCAGGGTCTAGTGGCTGTGAAGGTTTGGATTGGTTGAAACATTCTGAAATCGAATTCAAGAAAAACAGATTTAGAATTTCTCTATCATGAGTTTCTGTCAGTTCCAGAATCCAAGGAAGCGACACTACTTATGTATGATTTGGGGTGTGTGATTTGATGATCCTTCTGGGGATTCATGGCTGCTGATGGATAGACAAGTAGAAACATTCCTAACTAGAGACTGAAGATCCTGATATAGTAAATCTTTATGTCATTACCAAATCTTCTTCTTCTTCCTAGCATATTCCTGCAAGAGCAGGACCCGCTTTTCTGATCATTGAGTGCCACTTTGCACAGTTAGCTGCATCTCCAGGGCACAGGCCCGCAACTTGCATATTTTTGTTGATGGTATCTTGCTATCTCTGTTTTGGGTGCCTGTGAGATAGCCAGCCATTGAGTTCTAGTTGGTAGGCTCTCTTGGCAATGGTGGAAGGTGCTGCTCTCAGGATATGTCCATACCAGTAGAGCTGGGCTTCTCTCATCATCTCTATAATTGTTGCCACACCAAAATGTTGTCGAATGGTGTCATTAATTGCTATCCATTTAGATTGCAGTAACCAGTGGTGGGATTCAATTTTTTTAACAACCAGTTCTGTGGCTGTGGCTTAGTTGGGGGTGTGGCTTGGTGGTCATATGCATGGGTGGGCATGGCTAGCTGGTCATGTGACCGGGTGGGTGTGGCTATCTGCATAGGGACTATTCAGAGGACTGAAAAAAGTCATTTTTGACTGGTCCTCGCACTTTTGACCAGTCCTCGCACTTATGACCATCCTCACATTTATGCCTGTTGCGGCATTCTTAAAAACCATGTCAGTCATTTCACCACTACTTCTCTTCACCACAGTGACAAGATAGGGCGCAAAACGTAAAATGTGAGGACAATCGTAAGTTCAAGGACTGGTCAAAAGTGCGAGGACCAGTCAAAAATAATTTTTTCAGTCCTCTGACTAGTCCATATGCACATAGGGACTACCCAGAGGGCTGAAAAAAGTGATTTCTGACAGGTCCTCACACTTTTGACCGGTCATCATTTATGTCCATTGCTGCATTCTTAATTAAATTAATTAAATAAAAATGACCTGCTGGAGCAGTCAGAGGCAGTCCGAAGTGGGCGTTCGGGCTGGCTGCAGGGCAAGGTTATACAACCAAGGTAGGTAGGCCGCTGCTGCCCAGGTGGGAGACAGGTGCAGGCCTAGAGGGCTGGCTGCATGGTGAAGCGATCAGATGGGGTAGATCAGGGGTTTGCAATCTTAAATACTCAACCTTAAACACATGTAAACACTTAAACACAACCTTAAACCTGGGTGGCATTGCCAACTCCATATCACTTACTCCCACCCAGGTTTTGTGGCTCCCAATATTTTCTTTTAAACAGGTATCTCTGGATGTCTCATCTCTCTCATCTTTCTTTCTCCCCTTGATCTCTCTTTCTCCCCCCCCTTTCTCTCCTTCATTTCTCTTTCTCCCCCCCTTTCTCACCTTCATTTCTCTTTCTCCCCACATTTTTCTCCTTCATTTCTCTTTCTCTCCATCTTTTTCTCCTCTCCCATCTGGGCAGCGGCAGCACCGAACCTACCGCACCATCAGGTCACCCCTCGGCTTGGAGGCAGCACCTTAAGCCTGTGCCCCACTGCGCATGCATCCGCCTGGCTGCGCCTGCAGTCAGCTCTTGTTGCTCTTACTGAGCTTCGCAATGGGGCAGATGGTGCCCCTCCTCCTCCTGGAGCCCATTATGATGCAGAGCTTCAGCTGCAGCCTGGGCAGCCATGTTCCAGGGCAGAGAAAAGTCGTGCATCTCCCCCAGCAACTGGATGGGCTAGGGAAGGGGTGGGCAATTATGGCTCTTTTACAATCTGTGGACTTCAACTCCCAGAATTCCTGAGACAGCCAAGCTGTTTCAGGAATTCTGGAAGTTGAAGTCCACAGGTTGTAAAAGAGTCACAATTGCCCACCCCTGGCTAGGGTAGGCTGGCGCTGCACAGGTGGGAGGTGGCGCGGGGCAAGGGGCGGGCGAGCCAGCAATTTAACGAACAGTTCGATGTGCTGTGAGACCAATAAAATTTCAAAAAAACCCCGAACCGTTTGTTAAATTGCTGGCTCGCCTGCCCCTCGCCCGCCACTATTTATTGGCAATAAATAGTGGTGCGGAGGGGAGGGGGAAGGGGCGGGGTGAGCCAGCAATTTAACAAACAGTTCGTCTGAACCACTAGAACTGGCAGAATCCACCACCGGCAGTAACCTATTCTTTTTTCTTTAAAAAAAAAAATTTATTGATAAAAAAGAAATACAAACAAACATAAATACATTAAGACAACATATAGAACAGACAAACATCAATTCAGTCTTATGACTGACTCTTAAAGCTACTACATTGGTAGGTTGTTCTTCTATTTTTCTTATCTTTCTCTATTCGTATTTATATCTATATTTACATATTTACACACACACACACACACACACACACACACACATATAGAATATGTAAGTTCGCTCATTATTTAATACTATACATTTCCTGTTAGATAGTCAAGTAACCTATTCTATGTGGGGCTGTTTAGATAAAATATGGGGGAAAATACGACAACCTACTTGCTAGCAGGCTTCCAGAAATATATAGCACTAGTGTTGTGGACTAGGCATTGACTCTCAATAATGTCACAGGTACAATTCAAACTTCTGGTTTTGATCTACAAATTTCTAAACCAGGAGAGACTATTGATTGTTCCAGTTTCATAATGTGAATGAAGATAAACTTGGATACCTGGATATGATAAGGATAAACCTTATCATAAGTAAAAAATAGTACCTCTTGGACTCAGCCTTCCTATGGAAAGCCACCCCTTGCATGTTAAATTATCCTCTTTGATATCATTCCAAAGAAAGGAAGGCTCAGGCAATTTCATTGTACACATGTTGTACTCTGACAATAAAGGTTTGAATTGAATTGAATTGAATTGAATTGAATTGAATTGAATTGAATTGATGACAGAAGATGAGCTCTGCCAGAGACACTATTGATTGCTTCTGTTGTTTTATTTCTTTTTTATTGGCTTGATTGATAATACTCTGACTAATTAGTATGTTTAAATTTAATTTAGCTTTGGTTTAATTTTATTTGATACGGATTTTAATTAACTGTAGGAAGCATTGTGAGTCCTTGGTAAATAAGTGCAATAAATAAATAATGTCCCAAGGTCTTTTGCAATTCTAGCATTCTAGCAGTTCAAATACAGAAGAAATTAAAAGCATGAGGATCATGTCAGATTATTTTTGAATCTGTCTCTTGATCTGACTAATTAGTATGTTTAAATTTAATTTAGCTTATTTGAAAAGACATCTTTGCCTTTTGCTGTTATAAACAAAAATGGGGGAAGGTCTAGATTTCAACCAAAAGAAAAGCATTGAAGTCAGTCCTCTTCAAAATCTGCAGATCCTTGAGCATAATTAAAAAAATAATAAACCATAGTGAGGCCATAGATTATATAAATCAGAGTTGTCTTGCAATTTTGGTGAGTTCTTTCCATACCAGTTTGACTAGATTGATATTGAACATGACAGAATATTATGGTTTTGGAAAGCAGCCACTATGATTTGGGAGAATAACGTGGCTCCCACTAACCACAAGTTCCACTTGAAAGAAATTGGTTATTTAAATCATTTTACTGCGGAAACAGAATCTGAGTTCTCTGCACTAAATGATCAGTTCCTGATCAGATCAAGTACCTTTAAAAATGGTTCAGAAGCAAAGACAATCTTCTATCAGCTGGACTGAGCAACAGAAATGATACATCTTGATAAAAATTATATATTGCATTTGTACTTTTTTAGTTATATTGTCAGAATAATTGTATGCAGTGATTTTATATTAAACATATATTTTGCTCAGGAGCATTATTTACATTCCTGTGTTGATAATGAAGATTTTGAAAGTGGATAGCTTCTGCCTTTTATAGGATCAACAGTACTGGATCAAGCAATCAAGAAATATGCCGCAGACTAGCATTTGTTCAAACAGCCAAGAAGGCTTTGGAAAATATATTAAATGCCATGATGTGTCTATATTGTATCTATAAAGATCAGAATGGTGCAAAACAATATATTTCCTGGGATACTCTATAGAAGCAAAAGTAGACTTTAAAGAAGCAGGATAGGAAGACTATTTATGTCTTTGAACTTTTGTGCTGGAGAGCACTCCTGAGAATATCATGGAGCTCGAAGGAAACAAATCAGCTTTAGCATTCTTACTTGAGACACAAACGATCAGGCTCGGATTATCCTATTTAGGACACATTATGCAAGTACCCAGCTCTCCTTGCTTTTGAAAAAACAGGTTAGAGATAGATTGTCATGTATAAAATGTAACTATATGGTAGGAGTCAAAATGACTTGATGGCATATAATCAATCACTTTCAGAAATGATCTGTATTAGAAGAATCATCTTGGTTTCCATTTACCTGCCCAGCCTGTGCTTTCAGCACTGACTCAAAGACTCTTTTTGCAAGTCTGCAGATATGACCCCAACAATGATATTCTTGGCTCCCATACAAGAGAACGACTTCTTCAAAAGATGCATTTTCTTTATACATGTTTAAGGTTTATTTCAAGTTTTGTTTTCCTGGATAATGCTACTGATTTTATTCATTTAAAATTATTTTTAGGCAGTTAGTGCTAGTTTAAATTAGATATTTTTAACTCTTTAATGGAAGCCACCTCAGAAAAGGTCTTTATAAATGTTTTTTTATATATGCATTTCAAAGAATGCATAAATAAACACATAAAATATGGAGAACCTAAAGAAGAGACAAGACAAAATTTAAAGATGACTGTTACATGCAATGAAGTAAAGTTTAATAATGAAAAAGAGCCTTGGATAGTACAGTGGTCTAAATCACCCTGTTATTAACATCAGCTGCCTGCAATTATTGCAGGTTCGAATCTCACCAAGGCTCAAGGTTGACTCAGCCTTCCATCCTTTCTAAGGTAGGTAAATTGAGGACCCAGTTTGTGGGGGCAATAAGCTGACTTTGTATAAATATACAAAAAGTATGAAGGCTATTGCTTAGTGCATTGTAAGCCGCCCTGAGTCTCCGGAGAAGGGTGGCATATAAATCAATTTTTTAAAAAAATGTTCTATATTATTTTGCTTGAAAATAGAATAGATTCTTCAGATTAGTTTGTTTGTTCATTGCTGAGAAAAGTAAGGTCCAACACTTAAGCAGGAAAAACCAAATTCACAAATATAGAAAAGACAATTCCTGGCTCAACAGTAGTAACTATGAGAGGGATCTAAGTGACCTAGTAGATCACCAGTTAAGTATGAGCCAGAACTATATTGAAGCTGCGACACACACAAAAAAATACAGTCATAGGCTGTGTGAACAGAGAGATAGTATCGAGATCACAAGAAGTGATAGTCCTGCCCTGTACTGCACTAATGAAGCCACATTTGGAATACTGCATCCAGTTTTGGTTACCATGATATAAAAAAGATGCTGAGATCCTAGAAAGAGTGCAGAGAAGAACAACAAAAGATGATAAAGAATCTGGAGCCTAAAGCATACAATGAACAGTTAAGAAAATTAGGTATGTTTAGCCTAATGAAAAGAAGGATTAGGAGTGACAGGTACTTTTGAGGGACTGTCACAGAGGAGTTGACTTATTCTCTAAACCAGGGGTCCCCAATTCCAGGCCTAGCCCATGACTGGGCCTTGAGCCAATCGGAACTAGGCCATGGAAGTGGGCACCCATGTGCATCTGTGCTACATTTGTGCAAGCGTATGCATGCTTGTCCATCCCCCCTCCCCACTGGTCCACAAAGGCAGAAAGGTTGGGGAACTCAGCTCTAAAGTACCCGAGGACAGGACAAGAAGCAATGGGTGGAAGGTCTTTAAAGAGAGATCAGACTTGGAACTAAGGAGAAATTTCCTGACAATGAGAACAATTAATCAATGGAAGAGTTTGCCATCCAGAGTTGTGAGTGCTGGACATTTTCAAGAAAAGATTGGGCATCCATTTTCCCATGATGGTATAAGGACTGCTGCCGTGAGTTGTGACTTATATATATAAAATCATTGAAAACACTCCATTTCCTCAGCTTAATTTTAACAATATAACCATGACAGTGGGAAGATATCTGCACAGATCCTTCACTTTCATTTTTTTTCCAGTGAAACTTTTCTTAAAGGAAGGAAACAATTCCTTTGCAACAAAAGGAGATTAACTATAATGAGATGAAAGTTACATTTTATCATAAGATGAATTGCATATTTCTAGGCCATTGTACAGTACACTGTGCAAGATAGACTGAAGGATTTCAAAAGTTATTATTCTGTAACTACATTTGGAACAAATATTGCAGATTTAGTTATTTACAAATTCTCAGTACCAGTTTTATCTAGAATTCAACATTTTAGAAGGAACAAGATGAAATTAAATATTAATGCTTTAAATAAAAATGAGAAAATAAAATATGTTGAATCTGAATCTTTATATATTTGAAAATCCACTGAAATAAATATTTCATTGATTACGAGTACACTCAATATAATTAAATCTGCATTCAACCTAAATTTATGATAAGAACAGTTTGAAAAAAAACCCACCCCAATTTCTTAGAGAGAGAGTGGGTTCTTTTTTGTTGAATGTATCCAACTCAAAAACAAAAAAATCAAGTATCATAGATGTTTGCATTTGGATGTTTGTATTGAATGAGAAGTCAGACTCAATGGCTCTGTTGGCCTTCCAATTCTGTAAGTTGGTGACTTTAATCTATTGGCATTTTTATTTAATCTTCATTAAAAAAAAGCTTAGAAGGAGGATGGGAAGACATTAAACTGGGATTTATGGGTAGTCCTGTAAGATTTTTTGTTTAACAAGAGTAGCAACTAAAAGCTTTACCATCTAAATATGTAAGTAGGTTGTTAGGTGGGGGATGAGCATCTCAGAGAAAATCCAGGAGATAATTTTTATGTGGAAAAATCTTTGATATTGATAAAAAAGTTACTAAAGTGAATGTGAGTTCAATAACACTATACTACTACTTAATTCATAGCTCTGCTTATATCTCTATTGAACTGGTAAGTCTCAAGTTCCTAGGTATTTTTTCCCCTTTTCGTTCTGTTTGAGAAACCTCACATATGTCAAGCCATAATTTGAAGGAAACACCAGACAGTAAATTAAAAACAGGACTGAGTCTGTCCAATGACTTGGATGAGGGAATAGATGGGGAACTCATCAAATTTGCAGATGACACCAAACTGGCAGGAATAACCAACACTCCAGAAGATAGGCTTAAGATACAGAATGATCTTGACAGACTTGAACATTGGGCGCTACCCTGTTTTTCTGAAAATAAGACATCTCCAGATAATAACTCACCCACCCCGAAAATACTTAAACCCAGAGCTGGAAATCAGGTAAGATGGCAAGAGGAGACCCATCTTGCTCCCCAAAATAATAAGTCCTCCCCGAAAATAAGGCCAAGCGCTTATTTCAGGGTTCAAAAAAATATAAGACAGGATCTTATTTTCAGGGAAACACAGTATCTAACAAAATGAAATTCAATTTTGTTGAAAAAAGTAAGGTTCTACATTTAGGCAAGAAAAACAAAATGCACAGGTACAGTATATGTGGTACTTCGCTCAATAGTAGTAACTGTGAGAGGGATCTTGGAGTCCTAGTGGACAACCATTTAAATATGAGCCAGCAGTGTGCAGCAGCTGCCAAAAAAGCCAACACAGTTGGGCTGCATAAACAGAAGGATAGAATCAAGATCATGTGAAGTATTAATACCACTTTATAATGCCTTGGTAAGCCAAACTTGGAATACTGCATTCAGTTTTGGTCGCCACAATGTAAAAAAAGATGTGGAGACTCTAGAAAGAGTGCAGAGAAGAGCAACAAAGAAGATTAGGGGACTGGGGGGTAAAACATATCAACTGTTGCAGAAATCATTTAATGAAAAGAAGAACTAGGAGAGACATGATAGTAGTGTTCCAATATCTCAGGGGTTGCCACAAAGAAGAGGGAGTCAAACTATTCTCCAAAGCACCTGAGGGTAGAACAAGAATCAATGGGTGGAAACTAATCAAGGAGAGAAGAAACTTAGAACTAAGGAGAAATTTTCTGACAGTTAGAACAATTAATCAGTGGAACAACTTGCCTGCAGAAGTTGTGAATGCTCCAACACTGGAAGTTTTTAAGAAGATGTTGGATAACCATTTGTCTGAAGTGGTGTAGAGTTTCCTGCCTAAGCAGGGAGTTGGACTAGAAGACCTCCAAGGTCCCTTCCAACTCTTTATTCTATTCTATTCTATTCTATTCTATTCTATTCTATTCTATTCTATTCTATTCTATTCTATTCTATTCTATTCTATTCTATTCTATTCGAATAAATTTACTGGACTCTGATATAATTAATGGCACTTCTATATGTTTTCATTCCTTAGTCCACAAAGTAATGTAAAAATCATCTCTATTTTTGATCATCTAGAAACACTTAGAAATAATGACTGAAAAGAATTTTCATGTCTCAAACTTCTATAGGTTGTAGTTTTTCCTGTAATAATCAGGAAAAGCCTGCTTTACAGAAAAAAGGGAAAACACCATTATGACTTTTGGCATTTACCAAAGAAAAATAGGAATTAAACAGTTTCATGTCTATAAAGCATTCTTTCTCTTTTAAAGACTCACTAGTTTAAAATGAGTGAGGTCAGAATTTCCTTTAATGGCCAATCATTTCAATGGCTAATATATCCATAGAAATGCAATGACTCTGAGATCTCATATATGTGGCAACTGAGTCAGAAATAAGTTGCCTAAATTTTTAAGGGCTATCAAACCTGTGGAATTCTGTGTCAATTAACTTGCAAACTGTTGTAATAGCCTAAATTCAATCTCACCTAGTGAAGAAGCATGAAGCTAAATAATTTAAAGAAAGATGTCTTTTTTCATAGTTTCCATCTTGTTTATTATGATCATTGCTCATTTTTCTCTTTTATGGAATCATTTTGAAAGGAAGAACCAGTAGAGAACTGGATATAGATGCTTTCTATAAACATTCCAGATACATTTGTAATATAAAGTTTAATCTACATGCGCTATATAGATACTCTTTATGGTACAATTTCGGTGTTGTCAGATTTATGCAACATGACCATTCTGTGAAGCTAGCCATTACCCTTTAAAGTTGAGGAGGAGATAATCACAGAGATTTGGGGTGTAGGAAGAGAAAGTTGTTTCAGACTGATTTTTAACAATTTATTCCTAATAGAGGATAAATGAGAGTGAGTTATTACCAACCAAGAATGATATCATTTCAGAAAAAGCCAAAAGCATTACTTTAAAAACAAATAGCCTGAAGAATCCATTTTTATTCACTGCAATACAATGTTAGAAAGAAAGTATCTGAAAGAGCTTAAGACTGACCATCAGCAGGCTAACACCCTGAACACTAAACAGAATGGGACCAAATTTGGTACGGTAGAAGAAACCAGCAAAAGAGCGGAGCTAAAAATGGCCCAGATGTTGATGTATTCTTTGGAGGGGGAAAAATAATTTTAAAAATTATCAGTAGATCTCTGTGGGAGAGGCGGTTGGACTGTCACCTGGAAAAACTGAACGCTTCTGCATTCTAAGCTTGTCATAACCCAAAAGGAAGCTATTGTTAAGAGATTGGGGGGGGGGTCGATTAGAAACCATGCTCTGCGTGATTTCCCTCCTTTGTTTTTATCAAAACCCTGATGTGGAGCCAAGAATTTAATATTGGTTGGTTGGTTGGTTGACTGGATGTCAGAATGTCCTGTGAATTTATAGAGAGATCAATTGCAAATGAGTGTCGCTTAGAATTGGCCATATAACACACTCTGGATTGAATTGCCCCTACATCAATGGGGCACAATCATTTGGAAAAATTAATTTTCCTGTTGTTCACTTCCAACACTGGAGAGAGTGTTAAAGTGAGTCAAGTATGAAGCTCTTCTAAATTTGAAACAATGATTTTGTCCAAATGGCTGACTGGTTTATATTTTGGAAATTGGTTATTAATGAATACATTAAAGGTGCAAGCTATGTAATCAGTTTGCCTTCTACACTTTACCAATGGCCTTCCTTTAATTCCAAGTTGAATTGGCTTCCTCTAATTCAAATGGCAAAGAGATATCCCAAGCAAAGCCGCAGAATCATAGCTTCTTAGTAATGTTTCTTTTTTCATGTGGAACAAAAAATGTCTCCTATAACTAAAGGGCCAATCAAGCTGGACAACACAGTATAACAAATCCTTACAAAAATTAAAGATAATAATCTAAAAGCCAGATTCAACTCTAGTGGCTCTTTCTTCTTGTCTAAATACTACATTTGAAATGCAGCACAGGATCTGGGAAATATTTTCCAAACTTTGGATTGAACTTTGCCTAATATTTCCATCTCATTGTAGGGCTTTAACTGAATCTCAGGCAATAAGTGGGCATAAGCTTTAGCAGCTGGAAGGACTTGATTAAAATAGTTAATTAAAATAGAAAGCTTGATTAGCTGAGAATGGTTTGGAATGGATGCCCTTTGAGTTAGTCACAATGGACATTTCTGATTCCCGAAGCTCCTAAATATTGAAAGGTTTGGACTTGCTGAATGGTTGTTTATTGTCCATGACTTTGGAAACATTGGAACAGGGATCTAGATTTGAAGAATAAAACACATCTGAATGTATGGTGCCAACTAAGAATTACAAATCAGAATGGATGCACAAGGATGGATGTTGGCATGTATGGCTCATATAAAAATCTTTGGAAGGAGAATCAAGAAGATAATACAATAAAAGCCATATATGAAAGATTTCAAAATTCCATTGTATGAGACTGATCCTGGACAATAATTAACTCTCTCTAGCAATTTGCAGGTTAAAAGATATTAAAAGCAATACCTCAAGGAGCATTAAATTTCTTCTGAGAGTCATAAATTGGATAGCTATTTTCTTTTCCCAAAAATTCACAAAAACAGCATAGCTTCTGGCACCATTGGTTCCAAGAAAGGCAAAATAGAAGGCCGAAGCCCAGCTTGAACGAAGGAACATTTGATGTCTTGTTCTTTCTATATGCAATTTCCAGAAGCATATACTGCACAGTTCGGGAGAGTTTCTGATCTCTAAGTATATTCTATCAAGAGAAGGGCATGTTTTAGGAAGGAGGCAAGAAACAATCTTTTTGCATGAACTGAATTCCACATGCGCTTGTTTATATCTCATGGAAGCTGTTATTGAGGTCACTTATTGATTATGGCAACCACCCCTAGGCTGGTATGTGGGATATCAACTCATAATCCATACGAAATGTGATCATTGCTAGGGGAATTATAGTGTAACAAATGGGGAGACTATTTGAGAAAATTGAGCAGTATTTTGACTGAAGTGATTTCCATTCTAAATATGTTTTTCAGGAATCAGCCTTTTTTCCCCCCTTAAAATTAATTCACAGGTATTTGCTAACAAACTCATATATGTTTGTTATAGGTCCAAGGTACTCTGAAGCGGCAATGGATGCAGTATAAAACTCAGTGGGGTCAAAGGCGCCGTGATCATTGCTCTACACGGTCTACATCCTACACAGCAACATCTATCACGGAGGTTCCTGTTTATCTATATCATCGTGATTCCAACAGTGAGCATCTGAATGGAAAGTGCATACATGACTCTGAACTTGTTGCATTAAAATCTGGAGAGACATCTGCTTAATTTATAATTAAAGGGTTCCACATTTTATTTCTGCACAAAAGAGCAGACTGTAAAGTCCCAGCAATGTGCATACTTGCTCAGCAAGCTGGAACCATCATATGCAAAGTGCAGAAATTCAGCTCTCTTGTGGCACCAGTTCATGAAAGTCTGATAGAGATTCAGACATGGGGACTGATCCCAGTTTCCAATGACACTTTCAAAAGAAAAAGAGATGAAGGCTAGATTTCTCAATGAGGAGAAAAAGTTTTCATCAGTTCTAGAACGTGGCCCTATAAAATGAGGATGCAATAGTTATAAAACTTTGCATCAGAAATCCCACTAGATATCGCATTATTTCTACAAAAGATTTTGTTATCCAAATCGAACTAAGTACAAATTGGAGATGGTAAAGAGCTATTGCTATTTGGAATCATAAACATGTCATTATATTGGAGCATTTTTATTATTTTATTTTCAGTAAGTCCAAATGCTGTGTCAAAGTGATTTTCCCCACCCCACAACTTGGAGCCAAACAACACCAAAATGTATGCCCTATATGTAATTTTTTACTACAACAACAGGATGCTAGCTATTCAGTATTATTCTGACATCAATAAAGAGATAGAAATGAAGGTAAATTATTTATTGTATCATAAAGTTTAGAAAAAAGAGATTAAATATTATCCTATTAATAGGAATATATCCTATTAATAGGAATATAATATTGTGTCAGGAAGTCCAGTGAGATGATTCAAGAGTCTTGTTCAGTACATCAGCTATATATAAATTGTTTCAACAAAAATTTGTCAGCCATATTTTTCAGTCCAAAAAATTAGAGATAGGGAACCATTTTTTTTTCTAGAAATAAAGTGAGAATTCGATTTGGAAAATAGCTTCTTTAATTCTTAATTCTTCCTTCCTTCCTTCCTTCCTTTCTTCCTTCCTTTCTTTTTTTTTTTTTGATATTATCATTGATGTTTTTCTGACTCTAAATATTCATTCATTTTGCCAGTTAGAACCAGTTCGAATTTTTTTTCTTGAAATTCACAAATAAAATTTATAGTATCAACAGTAATTAAAATTATTATTTATACCATTCCATACAAATATTATTGAAATTTTAAGCAGCACAGAAAAATGATTTCCATGTCACTTTTGGATTCAACTGCACCTAAATCTTAATTTTGCACATGAGAAAGTTTGACATAGTTTTAATTTTAAAAGAGTCTGTTTTTGCAATGTACCGTATTTTTCGGAGTATAAGACATATTTTTTCCCCCCTAAAAGGGGGTGAAAAATTAGGTGCGTCTTAAACACCGAATGTAGCCCCGCCCACCTACTGGCCCCCACCCTTTGGCTTCTGCCCCCCCCCGCAGTTACTTCCTTACAGCAAACAGCAAGAAAAAACAGCTTCTTTTAGCTTCAGCACAGCCTAATTAGCACAAGTTGATTGGATCAGCCACCCGACTCTCAGCTGTCTTGCTCTCAGCTGTTTTGTGCAGGTCTCTGCTGCTTGCTGCAAGGAAGAAAATTGCTGAAGCAGATTTTTTTCCCCCTTGTGCTAATCAAGCTATGCTGAAACAAAAATGAAAGTAAAGCAGAGTGTTTGCTGTAACGAGGCAAAATTGCTCAGAGGCAGATTTCTTTTTCTTCTTTTCCTCACCAAAAAAGGTTTTATAGTCCAGTGCGTCTTATACTCCAAAAAATACGGTATGTATTATAGGTAATGCTATGCATTCTATTTTTCCCTTGAAAACACTTCAAAAAAATCAATAGACTTAACCTTCTGATGCGTATACTATGATCAAAATAAATTTTATAATCATTTATACATTACAGGCATTTAATATTTCCAATTGTATTTCAACTTTGAGAACAGGTTGCAATTAGCTTCACTGTTACAAATAGTTATTTAAATTTTTGATCATTTTTATTCCTTCTAAACCTAACATTCCACCACACTCATTGTTGCAAAAAAGAATGGGGCCATTGCAGTGTTCTCACATGTTTGGCAAGAACTGATTACATATTTGGCAACACTCAAGTTATGGTCCAATATCTAAAAAAAAAAGGTACATATTCTATTCACCATTTTAAGTATATATTTTATGTAATAGTTTACTTGCAGACCTTCTGTATTTCTCTTAAAATAATTGGAGAATACACAACAAGAAGAAATTATTTTGGGGAGCTTTCAAAAGTGAGAATTTATGGAATAGAAAGCTAAAGTATAATTTGAACAAATAAATAGCTGGGTTACAGGAAAGCAATTAGAAGTCCCATTTCATCAGCATTCAGAGTCACAGGATAACTAACTGGATGTGTCTGGAAAGTTCATAAGTGTGAGTGGAGAGCAATGGACCAATATCCCCTTTCTACTATCAATTATAGCATAGCAACCAGCATGCTGTTTGTGTACAAAGCCTTGAGTGTTAGTAGCAATTAATAGCTTGCACTTCAATTAATCCTGTGCAGTCCTCTTTGAAAACTACCTGTTAGTTGTGTTTTAAAACCACCCGTTAGTTGTGTTATCACAAAGACTTGTGGCAAATTTCCTAATATAGCTGGGGGGGGATCCTTCTGTGAGTTCGGAATCTTCTTCTATTTTGATTTCACTAGAATTTTTATGCCAACCTGCATCTCTTTATACTTGTTTGTTGAATTGCTCTTAGCATTTCAAATCCAAAATGCTCTTAGCATTTTAATCCAGTTTAATGGGATTCTTTTCAAGTTTTTCATAGTTCTTTTTTAATTTTAACATACTAGATAGTTTAGAGAGCGCCAATTTGGGAAAGTGGTTAAAATGCTAGGCTAGAGACTAACATCACTAATTCCAGCTAAATGTATAAGCAACTGGGACTATCATTTGGTCATAGCTAAATCTTGCCCCCCCCCCCAAAAAAACCAACCCTACATTGACTTCTCCAGGCAGCTGCCACGAGTCAAGACTGACCTGAATGTATCAACATATATACATGTGACATAGATAAATAGTTAAATAGAAAGAGAAGATGAGAGAGAGAGAGAGATGATAGGTAGGTAGGTAGGTAGGTAAGTAGATGATAGAAGATAGATAGATAGATAGATAGATAGATAGATAGATAGATAGATAGATAGATAGATGGAGGATAGGGACTGTAGATCATTTATGTACAAGTTAAAAATCATTGGAACAACCCTCATCCTTAGGAAATTCCATTTTGCAGTTCTTACCAGCATGTGTACTGCCTGTAGAATCTATTGTCTGGAGGGTTTGGATCAGCTGGCAGCCTATAGTAGTGCCTCTGTGCCATAACAACTAGGTTTCACTCAGGAGCCTTTTATGAGGACTGTTACTAAAACGTTTTATAAAATCAAAGTATATAGTATCTGTTGGGTTATGGTATTTAACCCACTTTATCCCATGAAGGCTGTGATGAGAGACTTTGGCATAGATTGTTTAAAACTCAAAAGCGTACTGTATTTATTGAATCCCTTTTTACGTGTTTGAAGATACCTACAAAATTTCTGGAAGGGTAATGAGGCAAGATGTCTATTTATTCTACAAGGTTTGTTCTTTCATGCGTTTGCTTACTTTGTCTTTAATATTTTAACCACTTTCCTCAAACAAATGTTAAACTAGCTTAGTTTCCCTTCCTGCCCCTCAATCCTTTTTTTTTAAAAAAATGGATTTAAAAACCACTTTGTTTAATATCTAGTCAGGAAACTGATACTAATCTGTGGCATATCTACAACAGATTAAGATGAAAGGGGTGCTTATTTTTTATAAAAATTAAAGTTTCCTAAATTGTTCAACAACTTCTGGACTGTCTGAACTGAGGATGTTTCAGCCTGTCAATCTGAACTATAAACTCATCTCTGTTTATATCATTGGTCTCAACTCATCCAATTTGATACCGCCTTGCAGCGAGATGGGTAGAGAACAAATTTAATAAATAACAATAAATAATTTTTCCTTTGAAAAAGCCAGCTTGGCATCTTCAGTTTTATATCTTCAGAAGTGAATACCATTAGCCAAGAATCCTTCAGTTTCTGTACTGTTTTATTACCCTCCTTTAGCACATCTTTAATTTCCCTGTCATGCAACAGCTACATGGCCTAGTTAATTTATTATTCTGAATGTATTTGAAGAATGTTTCGTTGGTGGTTTTTTAAAATGTTTTTGCTATGTAGTCTTTTTGCATCTTTTATCCGTGGTAGTTTATGCGCTTTTCCATTCTTCCCATTTGATCAAAATTTCTGTTTTTTGAAGGAAGTGCTCTTGACTGTCACAACATCTCTGGTTTTTTTATAAGCACTGTAATATTCACTTCAACTTTCCCAATCTAAAGTATTGTATATATTCCATCGGAAATTGTATTATTGTAGTTTGGAATAATGTCTAAGCCTTATTGAAAGAACTGACCCTCCTGATTCATTGTACTTGTGCCCTTGCCTTTTGCTCTTTCCTGTATATGCATATGCCCTTGGTTGTTTTCATTCCACAAGATTTCCTTAACATTTGTTTTTCTGTTTTCTTCTAACATCAAGCACTTCAGTTGTCTAAGTTCATTTGGAGGCTCTTGCCATTTGCATATAAGACTAGAAATTGGGAATAGTGTGTAAATCAAAAAAAGGGGGGGGGGGAATAGATAGCCCCTGGACATGGAAGTTAGATATTCCCTACAGATAGAAATAGGTTTGAGAAAATATATGCAAATTGATGCCTTTCATATACTTATGATCATACTTATAACGTCTGACTAATGGAATCTGAAGAGTTTAGATTGGGCTTCTTTGTTCTTGTTTATCACATACAAGCCATGTTGCATGATTTGTATTGTAAGCATGCTAGTCATACAGTTTGGTCAGCCCTTGTTTGTCTAAAAGTGTAAATCTTATAAGGTAGGCATCAGTTTATAAAAGCTATTTTAAACATGAAAGTTAAGATACTAGAATTTCATTCATTTTTATCATACACCATCAAGAGAACTTACATAAATAGTATTGTGAGGGAAAGATTTTTAAAGAGTTCCTGAATATTGCACATTTGAGGTCATAATGTTGCATTGATTATCATGACTGGTTGTGGAAATAACTAAGGAATATTACAGTTACATGTTGCAGTAAAACAACAACAACCTCTTGTGAAACTGTAAAGACCTCAATGTTTTAATTTTTTGTCTGCTAGAAAGAAAAAGAAAAAAAAAGCTTTAAACTTGTCAGATAAAGAGGGAAAAAAGGACACATTTCAGCCATATCTGAGTATTGCGTATTTTACTAAAATGCATTTAAGCCTATGTTTTGAGTCACCCTCTGAAATTAGGGGTGTTAAAAATGCTTAGCTGTTTGGGTTATGCCTTTCTTACTGCAAAATAAGAACTGTGATTTATCAGCTAATTATACCTAAAAGTTGTACAATGAGCTGCCTGTTACATTTATCTTTTTAAAAACTCGTTCTTGCTTTTAAACCAGAAATGTTTGAAAGATATATTTATGTTCCAATTCCCTAACATTTATAAAAGATTCAGGTCAAAAAGGCTAGATTTTAAATTGGTGGCCTAGTCTACAACCATCACAGAAATGCATATATTTTTGCTAGATGAATAAAACTGAGGAATTCTTTTCTTAATAAAACATCACTTAAAAGAAATTCTATATTTATGACCATTTGTAGATTTCTTAAGCTATGTCATAGTAACAATTTTGTATCATTTTAAGGACAACAATGAGCCATTGACAGAAAATGTGCATGATACGTTTTAAAAACTATAACATAGATCATTGAATTTTACATAATGAACTATATATCCATGATTCCTACTCTTGCCATTTTTATCTAGAAAAAATGTTCAGCTTTGTGATTCATCGAGTTACTATATTCATTGAATCTTGTTTTGACTATTAAAAAAAAAGTTCTGAAAATTTATTTTGTTCAAGAAAAAGTATTTCAGAAGTTCTATCCCAAGCCAATCTTTATCATATAAATCTTTAAACAGAATGAATGGGTTCTTATTGACCATATTTCAAATACCTCATGCTGTTGGAATATTTTCTTTGTTATCAACAATCATGCTGAGAATGTAAAAAATAAACTGCAGCTGGAAAAAAATAATGCATGCACACTGAAGCCTATTTCTGAGTCATTCAAATATCTTTGATGGTGTACAACAATTTTTTTTTTAATTTGATTTATATGCCGCCCTTCTCCAGAGACTCAGGGCGGCTTACAGTGTGTTAAGCAATAGCCTTCATACTTTTGTATATTTATACAAAGTCATCTTATTGACCCATAATCTGGGTCCTCATTTAACCTACCTTAGAAAGGATGGAAAGCTGAGTCAACCTTGAGCCTGGTGGGATTTGAACTTGCAGTAATTGCAAGCAGCTGATCTTAATAACAGTGAATTAGTCCACTGCGCCACCAGGACTCCTGGTCGCATTTGCTGAAGATGTGAACTTTTACGACCAAAAAGAATGACTGCTGCCACAGTGCATAATTATTTTTGCTAATGTATACCAAATGAATTTAATGGAAGAAAACACTTGCCTTTTCTCTTTCTCTTTAATTACCATTTGTGTTTAACCAAAAGCATTTCTGGAGCCCATGGGCCTTCTAGATATGCACTGGATGAAGGATGGAAAAATAGAAGACACGTCTAAAAGTAATTTGGGATCCTAAGTAAATAGCTCTGGGGATTAAAGTTTCATCTGTAACCCTCTATTGTTCAAAGTATTTTTCCCAGCTGTTTAGAACTGTATGCAGATGGGGGTAGGACATTTTCTTTATAGTAACAGCACATAGCTATCATTTCTTTCCCTAATTTCAGCATAGGAAGAGATATAGAATACTTATAAGTTGTTATCACATTATCTTTTATAAGCTAAAACCTGACACATGTAACTCTTCCTTGCAGGAATCAAATTGGTCACAGTAATAATTGTTTTTATTGTTGGTTCTTCTCCTTGTAGTTGCAGCTCCCCAAGGCTCCCCAACCCTGAAGAATGAGTCTTAATTGGCAATAATGATGGTGGTTAACATGCAGAGGTGGGCTTTAGCCGGTTCGGACCAGTTCTGGTAAACTGGTTGTTAAAATACTGCCCAGTTCAACAAACCGGCTAATCCCACTACTGCCTGTCCCTGCCCTTGCCCATACAGATCTTAAAAGTTGCCAAATTTGAAAAACACTGATCTATCAGAACATCTTGCTCAGGGGTATCCAACCTTGGCAACTTTAAGACTTGTGGACTTCAAAATGGGCCAAAAAACAGGGTCAGGTCAGGCAGGGCCAGCCAATGGTGGGATAAACCCAAACTGGTCCGAACCAGCTGAATCCCACCTCTGCCTTTGAAGCAAGTGACCAGGAGGTGGGGCTGGGTGTGATGAGTGACATCAAGTTGGCCACACCCACCCAATCACATGACACCTGGGCACACCTACCCAGCCAGTCATTAGGGCAGAGAACCAATTGTTAAATTATTTGAATCCCACCACTGTTAGCAAGTTTAATACACAAATACAAAGTCAGTAAATGGGAAATACTCTAAAACTTATGGGGAGTAAAACTGAAATACTGAAGTCCGGTGCTTGTATTGAAATATTTTCCTCCTCAATTGTTGAGTAACTCAGTCCATTAAATATTTACTTGTTTGCAAGAATGTGGAGTAAGACTGTGGAAACATTAGTTGAACTTAATAGCATTGATCTAGCAATCATAAATATCATGGAAAGTAAAGAAAAATCTTGAATAGGTGCCATTTTCCCCATTCACTCCATTTCTATTCATTTAATAATTTAGTTTAAAATTATAAGTGGGTGCATCATACCTTGGGACCAGTTTTTCCAATAAACAAGATGGGATTATATTGGGAAACAGCTCTGAAGAAATTATGAGTCCTTCCTATATACCAGTCAAAAAAACAACAACCCCAAAACAGAGCAGAAGCTTACTTGATATTTTTTCTGTATTGTGTGGAATGGTGTACGTAAACTACCCATTTCAAAATCTTTTAACTACCCTTTTTTGAGGTTATTTAAGTTGGCAATTTCTCTTCAGAAAGAAGACAGCCCAATTCTTATAGTCATAACTAAAATAAATGTAAGTTGGGGAAACTAAACACTAGGCATTATAAATACAATTTTAATTAGGATTTTGTAAGCCATTTCTATGAGTACTATAGTTCCACAGTCCAAAGTTTCATATAATCAACTTCTTTTCATGTTGAGCACTCCATATTTTGGCAAAAATGTGTATGCATATTGACATAATTTTCTTAATCTATTTTAAAAATAGAGAACAATGGGTTGTATTTTTAAGAACATAGAATTTAGCAATCCAGAAATGGGGAAAATGTGCTAGCAGAGGCAGAGAAGAAAATTATGGATGATGGTTGTTGACGAATGAAAAAGTAGAACATATTTAGCCCTGATTGAGAAAAAGTTTTTAACAACTATGAACTTCCAATGAGAAAAAGAACAATATGAGGAAATATTGTGTACAGAAAAGATTTTGATTACACAGTTGTATTAGTGTATTATTTCTGGCTTACGTGTGCTCAGGTTTGCATTAAAACTATGTCTCTATACTCTTGATTATGTTGCTGATTGAGAACTAGTCCCATGTTTTTCTCTAATTTTAACATTAGAATGGAAGCAGAGTTTGCCAATTTGCCTTGAGAGAAACTGCCTCATAATGAAAACAAATTGTAGCACTTAACTTAACCAATAGTATTGCACCCAGAAAATGTTCCTTGAACAGGCTGTGGGATGTGAGCCCAGAGAATATAGGAGGTAATGGTATTACAGGTTGCATTAAAATGGCAATAGAGATCAGATGTAATGTGTGAATAGTCCACCAATTTTGTTCATGTGTCTTTTTCTTATTTGGGGGCACTGAAGCTTGATTTCATTGAGAAAGGAGGAAGTGATTCCCACCTAGTCATCTCCAATCAAGCAGTACAAGTTTTATTTCTACTGCACTGTTTTATTTGTATTGTCTTGAGGACAATGGAGCCATTCAAAGTTGGCTAGAAGATGGGCAACTATATAAATGTTTTAAATAACAAATGGTAACAATAAGCAATAAAACCTGGTCATGAAAATTAGCATATCACAATCTGCCTATCATGTAGAAAATAACATTAGTATTAACAAGAGCAAGTAAGGGAAGAGCTGGATGAAGCATATTTCTCTGCAAAAATGGGAGAGTTTCAAGTCATCCACAGTAATAATCAAAGAGTTCAAACTGAGTTTAAAAAGTGCCAGGACCAGATAAGAACTCAGCAATATCCCATCTGAAATGGTAAAATTTTAAAAGGGCAGACGCATAGACTCTGGGTTCTTCTAATTACTCAGGCCTGAGTGGATTAGCATGTTTTTTTTAAGTGCAAGTAAGCCTATGGATTCCAAAGGTCATAGTGAAGAAGTCAGAACTTCAGGTTTCAAAGGTGAACAAGCCCTTAAGGGTGGACGTACCAAGTTCTAAACCACAGGGCAAAACTGTTCTATCTGGGAAACAACAAGATGTGTATTTACAATAAGAAAAGTCATGTGATGCCAGAAGGTTAAGAGAAGCAAGCAAACTGCCCACAAGCCTTGATTTCAACAGGTTATCAGCCATAAGTTAAGTTAGAAAGCCAAGTAAACAAAGTATTTCTGAAGACAGCTTCTGAAATTATTAGTGAACATGGTTTTCTAAGCGGATATTGGCCTATTATTGTTCCTATTATTTCTGATTTATTTCTATTATTTCTGATTGTGGCAAGGGTACAACTGGTCCTCCTGGACCCATCATACATAGTCCCTCCAGCTATATATAAATTGTGGCTACAGTGGAGATTGGGGTGAAGTTAATAAGAAGATATCAGTTTGCAATGCTCCAATAGTTTCTTCATTCAGTATTCTGGAAAAATCTCTGATTCTATCTGAAAGATAAAGGTAAATGGAAGAATACCAAAGTTGATGCTTTTACAGCATGACTTTCTAAATCAGAAGATGATCACAACAGTTATGCTCTTGGGACAGGAAAAAATACTGATTGTTCCATCATCGGGGTCAGTCCACCTAACAAAACTTCTAGTTTCCCCATAAAAGAAGAACTAGATTATTTTGTTCAAACTTCAGAAAACTGGGAACCTAACTTTGCTAGAACTAAGCCCATAAAACATTTGATATAAACAAGGCATGCTCTTGGCTAACGCTGAGTAAATACCAGCTTTGAGATGCAAAATTTTAGGGAACACTAAAGTTGAAAACCACAATAAAAACAGAAAAAACAGTAATGGCATACTCTGAAAGACAGTGCACCTGCTTGGGAGTTAAATATAATTTCATGAAATTGTTGTGATATGAAAATAATAGATGTTGATGTAATTAAAGTGATTTACTATGCGAATAGGGTAAAACTTCCAAGAAAGGCAAAAAAAAATATTCGGGTCTGAAGATGTGTAAAGCTCAAAAACTAAAAGAAAAAGAAGAGGGTGCCTTTTTGAAATTCCTAACAAAATTGGAAGATGAGCCGAAATATAGGGGGTGCTGCAATGTGATTTTGCACAGGGCAGAAAAATATGTGTAGCCAGTCCTTGATGAAAGCCACAATGATGTCATTCTGATGGTCATCATGCGAATAATACAAAGTGTTTAATTTATATAATTTTCATAGTAAGGTCAGGATATTACTTCCATCCTCTTTGTCCTTCAGATGCCCACATGTACAACCCAAAGACCTTCAACTGATCAATATATGATAAATCAATGATTATTGGTGGGTAGTGTGATAGCTCTCAGTTTCTTCAATTCTACTATTCAGAATCTGACAAAACTAAACATCTGCACCAAGCCTTGCACTATTCCCAGAAAAATGCAGGGATCACACAGGAAGCATGAAAAGAGGGATCTTCAAATGAACTCATAGCAGCTGAACTTAGATGATTTCTAAGAAGCTAAATGAGACAAATCTAATCTTTACTTGAATCAGATCATCAGGAAATCCTAGGAGTTGGTTAGACTGGAAAATGAAAATATAAAAACATACATATGCACATCCTTTAGGAAGCTTAGGAAAGTAAAAGGAATAAACTTTAAAAAGCAAAACAGAGAAAGACTATTCATGAATAAAAACAAAGAGGTGGGGTGCATTAGGATTTTCTCACTGTAATGTTACTCAGTGTTTTACTCCCTGTAAGTGAAGTGGACAACTTGGGGAATGCAAAAGATTCAAATAATTGTTATATTTGGTTTGATGTATAAATATTTTATTTATTTTATTTTATTTATTAAACTTTTATACCGCCCTTCTCCTTTTGGACTCAGGGCGGTGAACAGCCAAAATAAAACATTTGTACATAAAAGTTAAAATAGTTATTTAAAATAAATTATATAAAGTTTGGCCCATAATTTAGAATATTTCAATTTAAAATCAGTATCAATTTAAAACCAAGATAAAATCAGGCCAGCCCGGCCAACTGAAAAAGGTGAGTTTTTAGGGCCCGACGAAAAGTCCGGAGGTCTGGGATCACTCGTATCTCTGGGGGTAGATCGTTCCAGAAGGTAGGTGCCACCACAGAGAAGGCTCTTCCCCTGGGGGTCGCCAGCCGGCATTGTCTGGCTGACGGCACCCTGAGGAGGCCCTCTCTGTGGGAGCGAACTGGCCGGTGGGAGGCAATTGGTGGCAGAAGGCGGTCCCATAAGTACCCCAGCCCTAAGTCATGGAGCGCTTTAAAGGTGATCACCAACACCTTGAAGCGCACCCGGAAATCCACTGGAAGCCAATGCAGCTCGCGCAGGAGAGGAGTCACATGGGAGCACCCCGTCACTCCCATAATCCCCCGCGTGGCCACATTCTGCACCAGTTGGAGCCTCCGGGTGCACCCCAAGGGGAGCCCCATGTAGATAGCATTACAGTAGTCTACACGAGTAATGATGAGAGCCTGAGTGACCGTGCGTAAGGAGTCCCGATCTAGAAAGGGATGCAACTGGCGTATCAGGTGAACCTGATAGAAAGCCCCCCTGGCCATGGCCATCATATGCTCTTCTAAAGACAGCCGTGAGTCCAGGAGGATGCCCAAATTGCGATCCCTTTCTGTGGGGGCCAGTGATTCGCCCCCAATAACCAGCAATGGTGCCAGCTGGCTATATCGGGACGCCGGCAGCCACAGCCACTTGGTCTTGGAAGGGTTGAGTCGAAGCCTGTTTCTCCCCATCCAGACCTGCACGGCCTCCAGGCACTGGGACATCACTTCCAGGGCATCGTTGGGATGGTCTGGGGTAGAGATGTACAGCTGAGGATCGTCAGCATACTGATGGAACTCCCCCCCCAAAACCACGGATGATCTCACCCAGTGGCTTTACATAAATGTTGAACAGGAGTGGCGAGAGGACCGACTCTTGTGGCACCCCGCAAACAAGGCGCCTCGGGGTCGACCGCTGCCCCCCTATCAACACAGATTGCGACCGGTCGGAGAGATAGGAGGAGAACCACCACAAAACTGTGCCCCCTACTCCAAATCCTTCCAACCGATGCAACATGATACCATGGTCGATAGTATCAAAAGCCACTGAGAGATCTAACAGGACCAGGATAGAGGAATAACCCCTACCCTGAGCCCTCCAGAGATCATCCACCAACGCGACCAATGCCGTTTCTGTGCTGTAGCCAGGCCTGAAACCGGACTGGAGCGGATCTAAATAGACAGCTTCATCCAGGTACTGGGGAAGCTGCCATGGCACCACACTCTCAACAACCTTCACAATAAAACGAAGGTTGGAGACTGGATGATAGTTAGCCAAAACAGCCAGATCCAGAGAGGGCTTCTTGAGGAGGGGCCTCACCACCGCCTCTTTCAAGGAGGCCGGTACGACACCCTCACTCAAAGAAGCATTGATAATCCTCTGGAGCCAGCCTCGTGTAACCTCCCGGGAAGCCAGACCAACCAGGAGGGACACGGGTTCAATAAACATGTGGTCGTGTTCAACTGTCCCAAGATCCTGTCCACGTCCTCAGGAGCCACAGGATTGAACTCCTCCCAGGTAACACTCTCAAGACCTGCCTCAGTCATCCCGTCTGAACTAACCCAATCAGCGGCCAAGTCTTCCCGAATCTGAGTGATCTTATCATACAGATACTGTATGAAATCCTCAGCTCGGCCCTGCAAGGGGTCATCCCGCACTCCCAGATGGAGGAGGGTCACCCTAAACAGGGCGGCTAGGCGATTCTCTGATGACGTGATAAGAGTGGCAAAACAGTCAGATTTCGCCATTTTTATTGCTACTAGGTAGGTCTTGATATGAGACTTTACTAGTGTCAGGTCAGATTCGGATCGGCTGGCCCTCCAACCGCTCTCTAGGCATCTTTTCTGGTGCTTCATCTCTCTCAGCTCCTCAGTAAACCAAGGAGCTAAGTGAGTTCAGTGCCGGGTCAGAGGCCACAAAGGCACGACATGGTCCAAAGCATCGGCACTATCCCAGGCAGCCACTAGGTCTTCAGCCAAGTCGTGAGCCAGAGTCTCAGGAAATGGCCCAAGCTCTATCTGGAATCTGTCAGGATCCATCAGGCGCCTGGGGCAGAACCACCTGGTTTGTTCTGCCTCCCTGCGGTGGGGTGAAGCAGTTAGAAAGTCTAGTCGAAGGAGCGAGTGGTCAGACCATAACAAGGGTTCAGTAACTATATCCCCTGTATTGAGGCCACTCGACCACTGACCAGTGACAAAAACTAAGTCCAGAGTGTGCCCGTCTACGTGAGTGGGGCTGTGAATTAACTGAGTCAGGTACATGGCCGTCATGGAAGCCATGAACTCCCGAGCCACCTCAGACGTTTCGCCGATGGATGGCAGGTTGAAATCCCCCATGACCAAAAGCCTGGGGGTATCGACCACCACCTCGGCTATGACATTGAGCAGCTCGGGCAGGGCTGTTGCCATGTGGCAGGGAGCCAGGTACGTGATCAACAAGCCCATCTGCACCCCGTGACCCCACTTCACACAGAGGGACTCACATCCAGCTATCTGTGGTACAGTGGTTTCCCTCGGATCCAGACTTTCCCTTATAATAACCACCACTCCCCCACCCCTGCCCTGAGCTCTCCAGAAATAGTCCAGAAAGCTTCATCAGCAGGGAATACCCACTGAATTTGGCCAGGGAATTATTGTAGTTTACCAAATCAAGATGAGAAGCAGATCAGATTCTGACAGACCGTACAGAGAAACTTTAACCCATATAATTTTAAAAAATGGGCAGTGGGGAAAAAAAGAAAGAAAACCAGTTTCATGGGAGCCATTGCAAAAACTGTGGATATTTTGCAAAGAACAAGGAAGAGTTTGTGTAAATGTGTACTTTGCTTTTCAAATGTCCTACATCTTTAAGGGGGCCTTAATCTCTGATCAGATCTTTCTCCCACAAAGAGCTTCATTCCCAGTGAATTGAAAACTCCTCTTCTATAAAGTTCTATTTATCTATGGATACCTTTGTAATTCTGTCTATATTGCTCTGTATCTATTTCTTCATGCAAGTATAAAGTAAAGCTGTGTTCGTCTGTATATAACTAGAGCTTATGAGGGTCTCTTACTGGATCTACAGAAGGAAGGGGAAATTTGCCTCTAAGACTCCTCCTGCTGATAAAACAGTTGGCAGCAGACTTATTTAAAGGGAATTAGATAGCAGTTGAAAGGATCTTGCTGAGATTCCCCCAGAACTTGAGAATTAGATTATTGCAGTCAGGACCAGCCATTGTGTTAAAAGAAGCACTGTAGGCAACAGGCAATGGCAAACCCCTTCTGTATTTTTCCCCAGAAAAGATAAACACATTCTTTTGTGCCTGAAAACTTCAAATTATTAAAGAATTGATTGCTTCAGTGGATGACCAGGTAACAATTGATATCTTTTGCTTGCCTGATTTTCCTATGTCCATGCAGGAAATGATGTCCACACTTGTAGATATGTCCTGTCTTTTGCCCACTTTGCATCCATATAGCTCAGGGGTCAGCAATCTGCAGCTCTGGGGCCATGTGCAGCTCTTTGGGCTCTCTGCTGTGGCTTTGTCAGGTGATCCCACCACTGGCTGGCCCCACCCCTTGCCCTCCCCTCCCAGTCACTCCTCGCCTGGTCTGAGAAGGGAAGGGTGATGGCGATGGCGGGGGATGGAGAAGTGGCCAGGGCAGAGACAGAGAGAGAGGGAGAGGGAGAGGGAGAGAGGGTGAGAAAGGGAGGGAGGGGAGAGATATGTCAAAAGGATTTTGTGGTTCCCGGTGTTTTTTAACAACTGGTTCTCTGCCCTAATGACCAGCTGGATAGGCGTGATTGGGGGGGGAGATCATGTGACTGGTGGAAGTGAGTGACATCGCGTTGGCCATGCCCACCCAGGTTTTGTAGCCGTGTTTTCTTTTCTGTGGGAAATGGGTCCAAATGGCTCTTTGAGTATTTAAGGTTGCAGGCCCCTGATATAGCTCATCAATCTGGGTTGCTATTGGCCCATAGTCTATGTTTCTCTAGATATGAGGCGCCCTTAAGATATCTGTCCATTCTCTTGACTTCTGACCAGATTCCTGTGGTTGCTGCACCTACATTCTTATTTAATTTTCTGATTAGCCTTGTCAGTGTGACTAAGTATAAAACATTTTCACTTATAAACCTACATTTGTCAGGGGATGACTGTTGCTTTAAGAAGTCAGTTTCTATAGGCATTCTATCCTGGCTTTGTTGATTCCAGTGAGCATTCATTTTTAGCAGATTCTTTGTCCTCTGTCTTTGGATTGAAAAAGCAATTTCCATCCTTTCCTCTATCTGGATGCTATTTTGCCAAAATGTGGAGAGTAAATGTGGATTCAAATGCAATAAAATATAAATGAATAAAAGCCCAAAAGATTTATTGAACAAAGCAAAAGAAAATAACTTTAGACAATAAGTATTCACAGATAAGACTAAGATATGGTAACATTCAATAGAGGGTTGAGTATAAATGCAGAACGAAACCTGCATCCCTTTGGCTGCTGGGAGGTCAGTGTCCTCATCAAAGGCAGAGGCCAATGCTCTCCAGATTATTCCACTGTTTTGAACCTAGGCATCAAAAAAAGTCAAGAGGGAAACAGCAATTACAGAGTCATGGCTTCCATTCTGACTTTTTTTGAGCCTCCCTGTGGAAGGCTTTGCCTTTATATTTTTGTTTTGATAAAAATGGATAACCCTTCTTAAATTTTGTGTCCTTAAACCAAGAATGTAGGAGATCCTAGCACTTGATTTCCCACACTTTCATGGTGCTTGTGAAATCCAAATACATATATTTTTCAGGCTATAAGATGCACCAAGATTTTGAAGAGGAAAACAAGGGAAAAAATAGTTTTTGGCCTCCACACATCCAGTTTTTGCCCTCCCTGGTCCCCAGGAGCACCCTGCAGGCCTCCCAAACCTTCTATGCATCCTGTTTTTGTGAAAAACGGGCCTGTTTTTGGCTTTCCAACCCTACCACACATTGCATTTTTGCCCTTCCCAACCCCCAGGAGCACTGCAGGCCTCCCAAACCCTCTGCGCATCCCGTGAGAAAGGGCCTGTTTTTGGCTAAAACAGGACGGTTGGGGCAGGGTTTGCACAGGCCAAAAATGGCTGTATTCGGTGTACAAGACACACCAACATTTCCACCCTCTTTTTTTTGGGGGGAGTGCATCTTATACTTGAAAAAGTATGGTAGTTATAGATGAAAAGATAGGTGAGGAGAGAGAGAGAGAGAGAGAGAGAGAGAGAGATCACATATTATAACTCTTCTTGGTTAGCATCAGGGGTTCCCAACCCCTGCCTGGGGACCAGCACCATGCCAGAAACAGGGCAGCGCAAACAAGTGAAGCCCCATCCATGGGATTCAGGCAGCACACAAAACCATGCTCCCTCCAGTCTGCAGAAAAAACCCTCTCTGTGGAACCAGTCCCTGGTGCCCAAAGGATTGGGGGCTGCTGCTTTACATACTAATGCCTTAACAGACAGATGATATAATATCAATAATTCACAAAGCAAAAATTTTTCTCACAAAATTTTCCTTTTCTTCTAAAACGTTAACTCTCTTAGGACAGTCTTTTTAGTTCTTTAAACAATTTTCAGGCAGTTAATTTAGAGAATAGCGGTCTCAACATGTTTAGAAGGTATCAAATTAGGAAAACTATATGGCGGTGATGCTTTTAAGAGCTGGAACAGATTCTAATGCACAAAAGGAATATTAGCTTCTTACAGGTGGGACCCATGTAGATTATATGACACAGACACACAATTTGTGGAAACACATGCTAATGATAACTTCAATTATGTTGCAAGAGATTAAAAGTGATAAAATTATTTCCAATGGTTCAATATTTCACCACTCATGTAGTTGTTTGAAACAGCTATAACAAGCCATGCATACTGTACATTTTATCTGTCAAACAATTGTCATTTAGTTAAGCATTCTGACTTCTCAACAGCACTTCCAGGTGTTAGAGTGATAATATTAGAATTAAACAATAAGAGAATATTTGTAGCAAATACAGGATTAGCTAATGCAATGAGATATTTTAACCAGGTAAATGGCTTGGCATTCATAAGTATTGGAATTCATAATATATAATACGTTAAAATTGATGAACTGTGTTAGAATTAGATAGATATGTATCTAGTTAGAATTAGATACAAGATTCTATAAATCATTCTCTAAGTCCCCAATGTGTTTGTGTGAATGCAGCCAGTGTTTTTCTTGAGAAGGTGCTTAAGAGATCCCAAGTGGGTTTGAAGCAATTTTCACAATAGCTATTTGTCCATCCTATCCCTGAAAAACATGTACATGTAAATCTACTCCAGGAAAAGAAGGCGTATCTTTAAGTTCAGCTAACCTTGTGATCTACATGAAATTAGATCAATTAGATTAGATCTATTTATTCTGAAATTAAATGTCAAATGTTTATACATTTGAAGGGCAATCAACAGCTCTTTGAAAATCCACCTGAAAAAAAAAAATCAAATCTCTGAAAACTAGATCGGGTCAATTTTTTCCGATTTAGCAGTTTTGATTTAGCAGGTACTCAATTTCACAAAATTCACTCTCATATATTTTCAGAAACTGACAGGTGCATGCATGTCTCTGTTTTTGCATTTTGCATAGAAAACAATTTTCATACCAAAAGAATATGATACAGGTAGTCCTTGACTTTTGACTATAATTGGGCCTGGAGCTTCCATTGCTAAGCTATGTGGTTATTATTATTATAGTTTATCACAGTCAGCCAGATGTTCAGATAGGGTGCAGTATTTTTATCCACTTATCAATTCTTCCCAAAATTCTGGATAAGCAGATGTTGGTGTTTGATGTTTGGTGTTAAAGGTATTGTCACAGGATGTTCCAAGTAAAGCTACCTTTTGCAATTGATTGATGGTGACTTTGTCAATGGTGGTGCTCCGGTTATTTTGGGATTTTACCCAAGGCGCCTACGACTACTACTAGTATTACCTTTGCTTTCTTTTGTCACAGTTGTTTTAATTCTATTTACTTGTATTTTGCTATCTTCTCCAGTTCTTTCTTTTCTATTCTGCTGCCTCCAGGTAGTGCCACATCCACTATCCATATATTTTATCTTTTTATTGACAATTGTTAAGTCTGGGGTATTATATGGCAGGTGTCCATCTGTGAATTCTAAAGTTCCAGAGCACTTTAGCTTCTTCATTTTCTATTACTTTATTTTATGATCAGTTCTTGTTTGCAGGCAGATAGTATTTCTTGCAGATGTTCCAATGCACCATTATTGCTAGGTTGTCATGCCATTGTTCCAGGGGTGAGTTCTACTTACCTTTACTACTGGTTTGCAACAGGCTGCGCGCATGCACTTGCTTTGATCGTGCAGATGCGTGCATGTGCACACTCTTCTGCACAAGTGCAGAAGCATTTTGATGATGTCGGGGTTGGTGGGCGGAGCCTCCCACCGGTTTTACTACTGGCTTTATAGAACTGATGCAAACCGGGGGCAACCCACCACTGCATTGTTCACAATCAGTCTATGCCAGTGATGGTGAATCTTTTTAGATACTGAGTGCTCAAACTGCGTGTGTGCGAGTGCAGAATTTGCACATGCGCATACAATCACGCATACGCAACAGATGCCTGAAGACCAGATGACCGGCGGGAGGCAGGACATCCCAACACCAGCAGGTCAGCAACAGGTAAGATGTTTTTCTTTTGTGAACTTCTGTTTCGTCATTTGCAGGGAAACAGGAGCTTATGAAAGAAACCCAACAAAGATCTGAGCTGGGGCAATGGTGCGCATGCCAGCAGAGGGGGCTCTATGTGCCACCTCTGGCACGCGTGCCATAGGTTCGCCATCATGGGTCTATGCTATTCCTATAGCAACTAACCAAGTGATCCACAGTTTCTTTAACTTCTTTGTAGAGATGTCATTCGTTGTCTTTGTTGTTTAGTTTTATATGCATTTCTAAGGCTTAGTCTTGCGCAGCCAGAATTAACCCATCTGTTTCTTTCTGCAACTGTCCTGCTGTTCACCGTTGCCAGGTCTAACAAGCAATTGCCATCTGCTCTTCAAGCAGGAGTTGCAAATCTAGGAGAACCAGAACCCCCAAGTTGTGTAACAGGTCTGTCTGGGGTAGTGCTACCCAATCTGGAACTAAAGATGATAAGACTCCAATCCAGGCCCTGACTCTCCAAATATCAACAGCCACTCCATCTTACTAGGGTTTAGCTGAAGTCTGTTATTTCCCCAGCCACAGCCACATTAAATCAGTCAAGCCTGATTTGCAGATTTTTGTTGCTGTGGTCATTAAACAAATCTGGGTTTTCTCATTGGCTCTGTTTATCAGAAGCCCACTGGAAAGGTTGCAAATGGCAGTCACATAAGTTCTGCAATGCTACAACTGTTGTAAATACATTCTGACATTGATTCTTGATACGGTGTGGGAAATTGTAAGCTTTTTCAGATAACTATGCCAGGGTAGCCTTATTCAAATCCAATGGTCCCACAATCCTATACTGGTTAATTTGCCTGCATGTACTGTATCCTTGTCAATGGATGTGTTTTTCAGAACTATCTTCAGGTTCGTTCTCTGTCATTGTAGAATATTTTTAAAGGGAAAATGAAAAAAAAAATCAAGACACAATAAAAAGCAAAGAAATTGATATTGCCAAAAATACCTTTTGGTTCAAGCCACAAATAATACCATCTCTGCAAAAGAGATCATGAGATAAAAGGAACACTTTTCAATAGTCTCCTAATTTGATTTTGCCTGTGGCCTTTGTGTTTCTTTTAGGAGAAAAAGAATAGCAGCATTGCATGATTTTAGAATCTTAATTTTTCCGTTTACGCTATTTGGTAGTCGATTCTTTGTGAAAAGTATTAGGTTTGTATTTTTTTACATGTTGATTTTGGTAAGATGTTTAGCTTGAACTTGTTTCCAAACTGGGTGTAAATTTCAAAACCAGGAATGTGCAACCTCTCTCTTCCTTAACATTCTGTCATGAGGAGGAGGACGGGAGAAATGCTCCTTTACTTGTGATCTCTCTGTCTCTCTCTCTCTCATGCACACACCACACACACATACACGAGACTAAAAGCCTGCTCAGAAAAGGGGCTGCGTAAGCCAATCTTAACCATTACTGTACTGTATGGTGGTAGCAAATTTATTTTCAGGAATCAGTTGTGGCTGATGAAGTGGACTGGCAGACTCCAATGATACAACACTGCAAATAAATAGCATTTGAGGAACGTTTTATGAATAGAAAAAGTATTCCTATTCCTCGATAAAATCTTTGGTTCAATCCCTGGAATTTTCAGATTAAAAATTGGACAGCACTCCTTTCTGTGAATGACTTCCAGGGAATGTACACCATACCAGTGTAAATACTGTGGTCCAATACTGTAAGGACTGTGACTGCGCCTGACTCTGAAAACTTCTGCTTAGTTAGCCCTCATATAACTGCTTGGTCTCCATCTCTAGAGCATGTCTAGTGGATGTGTTTTTCAGAACTATCTTCAGGTTCGTTCTCTGTCACTGTAGAATATTTTTAAAGGGAAAATGAAAAAAAAATCAAGACATAATAAAAAGCTGATTTTTTTTCCTGTCTCATTTATTGTGAGACATGGGCTAATAGCTATCACTGGATAGTATACACTAAGCTATTTTTTCTCAAGAAAAATCTGTAGTAGGCATTCTGAGCGCCACATGTGGGGAGGGACTATGGCAGGACAATGGCTGTTGGAAGAGTGACCAATGATTGGGAAAGTAAGCAGTCCTAGTGACAAAAGATCAGTACTGAGATGGTTGTGTCAGAATCTATATTCCATTCTTTCTTCATGCAATATAAAGAAATGGCACACAATCATACTCTCTTTTTGCTGTATAGATTGCCCTTTTTTTCTGAAAGAATCTGTTGCACAATCTACACCAAGACATATAGCTGTGTATAGTGGAGACATGAGTAAAAAATATTGTATTATCTAATTGCATCACCATCATCTCTGTCTCATACATACTATACAGAGAAGAGTATTTTATAATCCAGAAAAAGGCAGGCTTTATTAATATATATGACAATAAAAATGAATCCATATACACTGAAAGATGGGCCATAACCTTTTGCACAAGTAAAATTTTATTATTTTATTCTGGAATTATAAAGACTAAATATTCATAAATAATTTTCTACTTTGTTCAGGTTTGGGTGGGGTTGTTCTGTTTTGGCTTTTAAAAAAAATCTTGTTTTATTGTGGGTGATTTATTTACAAGAAATGCAGTCAAAACATACCCCCCCCTAAAAAAAAAAAGAAAGTGAAATTAGAAAGGATGGAAATACTATCTGTAATTCTTTCTAATACAGTATTTGGAAATCACCAACATGTGATTAATTATTTGTAACAGATCCATTGAAAAAAATATTGAAAACGAGGATATAAAAAACATTCAAACACCTGTCTTTATTGCATATCCATACAAGATAAATTTAATAAAGTTGGTAAACTATTCTGGACAGTCCATCCATCTGCCAAATTTTATAACAGGTTCTTTTTTAGATCTTTGTATTTCTACACTGATATTCCCGCCATAGCATGAACTTTGGCTGATTCTCAAAGTAAACAGATTAGTAACAGGATAAAAGACCACCAAGAAATATTGACTAAGCAGTAATTAAAACAAACTACATCCCAGGTGAAAGCACTAGCAGACCGTTTCCATAAATCTACATGGACCTCTCCATTATGTCACCAAGATCAACCTCAACTTGAGGGAACATGATACATTCATAGTAGGTCTAAAATGAAATGGGGAAATGTTAGGATGTTTGCTGACTACATCAACGTATTTGCCCTCCACTTAGTTCCAAATATTTGTAAGTTCTCAGTTGATAAAGCAATGCAAATTAAATAAATTAACAAATTGCCATCTGAACAGCTCTCCTATAATCAAAGGATTCAAAGAAATGTAAAAAAAAGAAGACATTAAGGGCAGGGTTTTTTTGTAAATGAAATTCGCTCACCCACAATTTATTCTGACCACTTGACACTAATTCCTTCAGTTTTGCTTCTCTGCAGAAAAACACTAGTCTTAGCTGGCTAAACAAAACACAATAACAGAGACTCTTGGAAGCTAGAGAAACAGGTTAATGAAATAAAATCTAGGTGGCTGTTTATAAGGCAGAAATAATGTGCCAAGAACTTGATGCACTTCCAAAGCATTAGGAAACAGTGTGAGTTATTTCTGAAAATGTATATGTCAGGTTTCGATGTTATCTCAAATAAATTGCATTTCCAAACACAAAGTCTTTGATGAAACCTTTCATTTATTGAGAATAACGATCTGGCCCCGGATTCGGTTGCAGCCGAAACTGACCCTCTGCCCCCAAACTCTTCCCTTTCCGTTCCTCAATTCTCAGCGTCTCATTGGCCATCTTCCAAGTCACTCTTGTCTTCTTGGCTACTTCAACTCACAGGAATTTTCCCCCTTCCATCTCATCTCCTAGGGGATGTTATTTGCTAGGGGAATAAGTGGGTGCAAAGTCAAACTGCTAAAAGTCAAACTGCTACTCCTACTCTTCATGTCAGCGCTGGAGCGAATGTAACTTGGAGCGCTGACAGTATACAGAGTGTATATATTGCCAGGTCAATCTTGTAAATAAAAATTAGCCCAGACCCTAGCGTTATGGAATGATGGGACCAAACAACATTCCAGGTCAACCAGAGCCAGTTTATTGTTGCGCAGTTTCAGAACAGATTCATACCTGAAAGTCTAAATCACCAAGAGCTTTGACACAAGTGTTTATATATGTTTCAAGACAAAGGAGTTGGTGATCTAATACATTTTCCATATATGGTAAAATTACATTTGGTATCAAATAAATGACCTCATATAGTTGTTCCATACATTTGTTATAAAATAACGGGCACTTCCTTATTACTAAACCATTAGCTTCTAGTTTATAAGATTATTTTCAGCTACCTAAGATTATTTTCACTTTCCTAAATTCTGTAAGTACTAATGGAGTTTTTACTGCTGTCCTTAGGTAATAATTAACTCTTTGCCCCATACATGTCTTTGTGTGGATGACAGTGAGGCTTTTCAGACATTCTCTATATAGCTGTCCTTCCGTGACAGCTAGGCCTCCTCAGAAGATATATTACCAATAATGGGGTTTAACTGCCTTTAATATACTTTCCAACCAGCACGTTTCTCTCAAACAAGCACACTTTCTTTCTTACAATAATGTGAATGAAGAGGGCACTTCAGTGTTCATCTAGCTGAACCCGCATCATCTACATTACTAGTACATTCTCTGCAACAGATCACCTTCCTCCTTTTCACCCTAGGAATTAGAATTTGAAAATTAAAAGGGGGGACAGAGAAAATCAAATAGCAATATAGCAATAGCACTTAGACTTGTATACTGCTTTACAGACCTCTCTAAGCAATTTACAGAGTCAGCATATTTCCCCCAATAATCTGGGTCCTCAGTTTACACATCTCAGAAGGATGTAAGGCTGAATCAACCTTGAGCCTGGTGAGATTCGATCTGCCAAACTGCTGGCAGCTGGTGATCAGCAGAAATAGCCTGCAGTACTACATTCTAACCACTGTGCCACCGTGGCTCTTTGGATAATAATGAGGGCATCTACTGGCCTAACCGTCCTTAAAGTAATCAAGCAACGCTGGAGTTATATGCCTAGTCATAAAACAAAATATTCCTGTATTTTATAAATATCTCAATACACTGGCAACTTTATGCGTTTTTAAAAATCTTGTTTACTTAATGGCAAAATCTGTGATGATGAAGGAGCTTTTTAAAATGGCCTAGCCTTTCTTGGAAGAAACTTTTGAAAAACCATAAATATTTATTTTCCACAAAGACAACACTCCAGGAACAGGGAATAGTGCTCTAAATGAAAGGCAAGCAATTAATGTGTGTGTGCTTGTGCATTTTAAGAACCGAATAGTCCTGAGGTACAGAGAAATAAGAATGAAGAAAATCAAAATGATATGGAGTGATTGCAGGAATGGGTAAAAATAATTACAGGATAGCCTTGGATTGAAAAGTAGAGGCATGTCTATGTTTGAGCTTGTTTTGCTCGTTATGGAATATTGGAAGGGAAGATGCAACAACATGCTGAATGAAACCTGAGCAACAATTGTTCTGGGAAGTAAGCATTTAACTATTCTCAGCAAGCACCTCCAGTTGAAGAGAACTGCAATTTCCATTCAACAGCTTTGTATTATTTTCCCATTTCCTACACCCCGTTATGAGCAATTTCTTGGCATTATACATTCTGTTCACAGAAGAGATCTGTGGGCCCTAGTGGAGGGAAAATGAAAATTGAACCCAGCACCCCCAAAAATAAAAACCTCAATTTTTAAACTCCATGTATTCTGACTAGCCATGTGACCACTATGGAATCATCACCTTCAAAAGAAGCCCTGTCTTCTGTTTCATTGATGGAGTTACTAAATATCAATAAACATAGCAGGCTTTTAAAAACTCTGGTGTACATTTCTGCTGAACATCGTAGTAATTTTTGAAAATCGTTTAAAATGTCTGTTTTTCTGGATTAATTTTAAATAGACATGCAGAATAAACCCATCTCAATCATCTAATATAAGCAGATCTCTTCATCTTAAAAACTCTGAAAGTGGGTAGCCTAAGAAGTAGTTATTTGAAATGAATACCATTCAACAGAAAAAGACAATATTGTGAGCTCTATTGCTTTATAACCTCATTTGAATGCCTCCATTGGGAACTTTTATTAAGACAAAAAAAAAAATGTATGTGAGCTTTCAAAATGTATCTGGTTAGCCCTGTGCAATACAAAATAGCTGGACAAGATGGTACCCACCAAAGCTAATATCACTTTTGTATTCTTTTGCCAAAATATATAGAAATAATTAAAAATTGCACATCATGATTGATTCCAGAAACTGTGACTCACTTAACCATGCTAAATGTAAAGGTTTCCCTCACACATGTGCTAGTTGTTCCCGACTCTAGGGGGCGATGCTCATCTCCATTTCAAAGCCAAAGAGCCAGCGCTGTCCAAGGACATCTCCGTGGTCATGTGGCCAGCATGACTAAATGCCAAAGGCACATGGAATGCTGTTACCTTCCCACCACAGATGGTCTCTATTTTTCTATTTGCATTTTTTACGTGCTTTCGAACTGCTAGGTTGGCAGAAGCTGGGACAAGTAATGGGAGCTCATCCCGTTACGCAGCACTAGGGATTCAAACCGCTGAACTGCCGGCCTTTCAATCAATGAGCTCAGCATCTTAGCCACTGCGTCCCTTTTAACCATGCTAAACATTTGCAAATTAAACCTTTAAAATGGCTTGAGAAAGAGTAGCAGGAGTAGAGTCTTTAAAGAAGGTTATATGAAGTGGGGAAACTCTGACCCTTAGATGCTGTTGAACCCCAACTGCCATTAGGTTCAGGTCAATGGTAAAAGATCTCAGTAAAAGGTCCTTAACATTTGTAGGTTGTCCTTTAGAAGCATCTGGTGAGCTACATTTTTCTTCATCTTCAGACCTAAAAAAAGTTAGAACAAGCCGCCTGAGAACATTAAAGAATAGTTCCGATGAAATCTATCCTTTGATTTATTTTACTTTATTTGCAGCATTCATTCTACAAGTTTTCATTACTTATTCCCCAGCTTTGCCTCGAAGAGTTCAAGTTCAGTCTTTTCTAATTTATTCCCATAAAACAGTGAGGTAAGCAAAAGGATTTCCAGAATCAGATTGCTTTGTGAATATTTAAATTTAGAATTCCTTGATCCTAATATGGCTCCTTAACATTCAAACTCTGTGCTGCACTCTTATTTCTAGTCACATTTAGGAATAAAATATGTTACTTTTATCAAGGTAGCTAACTAGTCTTTCTAGCACAGTATTTAGTCTAGGTCAGTGGGTCTCAACCTTCCTAATGCCGCGACCCTTTAATACAGTTCCTCATGTTGTGGTGGCCCCCAACCATAAAATTATTCCTAAAACCATTGAAAATATGTGTTTTCAGATGGTCTTAGGCGACCTCTGTGAAAGGGTCATTCGACCCCCAAAGGGGTCCCGACCCACAGGTTGAGAACCACTGGTCTAGGTGGTTCCCTAATTTTAGGTGGTGGATACATGGACTTTCACCATGCAAAGCAGATGCTATGCCACTGAGCTATGGCCCTAACCTGACTAGGTTGGAAAGGAGAGAGTGGAACCAGTAGCAAAACAGATAGCATTGATTTGTGTAGAGGCGCTTGCAAATGTTTTATCTTTGTCCTCACCAAGCATGGATGAAATTGCCATACACTAAATAAATAAATCGATGAAGTGCAGGACTCACAAACTGAATCTATTATAGAAAAAAAACAACTATGGATTTTAAAAAGTTCAGGATGAATTATGATGAGTACTGGATGATCATTTAATATACTCACAGAATATATTGGGCATGTTTGTGTTTTGACACATAGCATAGGACAGTGAGGGCTAACCTTTTCCAGACCAAGTGCCCAAAGCGTGTGCAGCCAAACCCCCCAAATGCAAGGCACATGCACGTGCCCTTGCATGCACCCCCCCGCATGGGGCCCTGGCCCCCCCGCACATGCCCCACCCCCACACATGCATACGCACCCCATATGTGCCCCATCCCCATCCCCGTGTGCTTATGCCCGTGTCCCACCTCCCGCGCATGTGCACTCAGCCCCCCACCCATGTGCATGCATCTCCCCACCCGTAGCCTGCCCCCCGCGCATGCATGGAAGAGACCCAAAGACCAGCTGACCAGTGGGAGGCACACATGCATGCTGAACTGGGGTGATGGCTCACGTGCCCACAGAGAGGGCGCTGCATGCCACCTCTGGCACGTGTGCCATAGGTTCACCGTCACGGGCATAGGACATCCAGATACGGAGCCAATGAGACATCAACTTCAAGCTTGTCCTTGACTGGTTTGTTGGTTAACACAGGTCTTCAAAAACTGATGGTTGTATTATCCAAAAGACGAGGGTATAAGAAAATATTTCAATACCTTCTGTACTAAAAAATAACTCCAAACTATGCATAATATAAAAGATAAAGAATAAATGATGGTTTTACTTATCTAGGTCATCCTGATGCCTCAGTGATTTCTCTGTTTCATAGCTCTTTTCTTCAACTTCTTTGATAAGATGGTGTAAAATATTCTGCTTTTTTATGCTCATCAGATGATGATTAACAGCTGTGGTGGCACAGTGGTTAGAATGCAGTACTGCAGGCTACTTCTGCTGACTAACTGCTGCCAACAGTTCAGTAGTTCGATTCTTACCTGTTCAAAATTGAGTCAGCCTTCCATCCTTCCAAGATCAGTAAAATGAGGGCCCAGATTGTTGGGGGAAATATGCTGACTCTATAAACCGCTTATATATAAGTCTAAGTGCTATTTCTATTTTCCTCTACAAAAGCTTACTCTGTTTTTTATTATTTTTCTTCTATCATTTCAGGCCCATTGGGGATCAGTATTTTCAATTTTTCACCCACATGTAATCTATGGCACAGAAATATTTACATGTTTTGCTTCACCATTATCAAGTTAAAGTATAATTTTCTGAGGCTTATACCTCTATAGTAGCTTTCATATTTGAAAATATATCAATAGGTCACAAGCAAGAAACAAGAGTTGGGTGGTGGATTGGACACTGTTATCAAAAATTCTCAGTTCCCTCTCCTTGAAAACTTCAGGCAAATTCAATTAATTTCATGCTGGCACAGCATCCTGTTATTAAAATGTCAATTCAAATCATGACAGTGATTCATTAGGACTCAGGAAGAAGATTCTAATAATGCTTATAATTAGCTTCTTTTAAGATTCAGCTAATATAAAAATTAGTCCCAATGAAATGAGGACATGCAAATCAGACATTTGATTTTTTTTTAAAAATGGAGCCATCTACTTAAATCTAAGTAACTCTGCATCTCATTGAATTAGAGTGGTTCATTAACTAAGCAAAAATTCAAGTCAGGGTGTCAGGATTGGGAAGAATTTTAATTTCGAACAATGCTACCTTGGGACAATTACTTTAAATGTAGGTTGGCAGTAGGGATTAATCCCACTGCTACTATACAACCAAGATTATGATCTGTGCACAACTCTGCTCATTGTATGTCAGGAAGCCTTTGACACTTTTGCAATGTCAAAAAAGAGAAAGTGTATCACCAAGCAAAGTAAAGAAATGGAACGTTGGCAGATATTCAAGTATATGTACAGTATAATTGACAAACAAAAGTTATATTTTAAATAGAAATAGTCATTGGTCATTAAACAAAATGGTCATTGAATGAAATCATGATTGGGCTTATGATTTTATTTCAGTTTTTCTTTGCTTTATATATCCGGAAAGATTGTAAATGCAAGAGCTAGTCATAAAGTTTTCATCACTGATATGAATGGCCTCTAAATGAAGCAGTCACAAAACAGTCATTTGTAATACATCCTACCATTTGTGGTAGTGATGGAAATTGTGACCCTATTCAGTGTACTTTTCAGTGTAACATGGTGACAGATAACTTCGAGCCTCCTGCTTTTACGGATACTCTTATTTGTAAGCCAAACTTGGGTGGACAGTCCCAAGAATTATGTAAAGTAACATGCCACTTGCTATCTAAAATGATGCATCTAAGGGGTAGGAACTTTCCCCTGGTATTTAAGTAGACAGATACAAATGCTATGGATCCCTTTTAATCTCAAACTGCAACAAACAATGAACAAATATGGACAGAAATATTTCCAATGCCAAGTATTCATTGTCCCCAAACTTCCAAAGTTTGGAAGTAAGTTGCTTAAATCAGACATAGCAACACACATCTGGTCAGAAAAGTAAACCTTCTTAATTGGAAACATGAATGGGCTTCTCCTTAGAAAGATCTGAAAACAAAGAGACAATTAAAACATGCAATGAGTTTATTTAAGGAAAGATGAAGGTTCATGACATTAAAGTAAAATATAACAACAAAGAAGTAACCCTTCCAAAAATGACAAAAGCGAATACAAATATGCTATTTTTTTAAAAAAATTGATTTATATGCCGCCCTTCTCCGGAGACTCAGGGCGGCTTACAATGCTTTAAGCAATAGCCTTCATACTTTTGTATATTTATACAAAGTCAGCTTATTACCCCCACAAACTGGGTCCTCATTTTACCTACCTTAGAAGGATGGAAGGCTGAGTCAACCTTGAACCTGGTGAGTTTTGAACTTACAGTAATTGCAGACAGCTGGTGTTAATCACAATGCTTTTAGTCTGCTGAGCCACCAGGCCCTTACTCCCCTACTCTAAAGTGACCTATGATATATTCCTATTAGAAGAGGTGCCAAAGTATACTCAGTTACAAAACTGGACATTAAACTAAAACTGGAAGGGTAGGATGAACCTTTAGGACATAATCCCATATATAAACGCCAAAACAACCAACCAAACCATAACATAGAGAATAGTGAGAAGGAAGGGGAATTCATAAATAAAACAGAAGATTTAGGAAGCAAACACAGGGTTGACCATATACATTCAGATGCCTATACACTTGTGCTTAAAGTACAAGGAACAAGGAGGATCAACTTATGAAGTCCTATTACATGAGGGTAGACAGGTTATTACCGAAACTTGGTGAGATGAAATTCATGACTGGAATGTATTGCTGGAAGGATATAAATTATAAAACCAAGGATCCCTCATTTCAACCCTGAGCTACAAATATTCTCCTTTTAAAGGATATAAATTGTTCAAAAGAAACAGATCTAATACAAGAGGTGGAGTTGCATTATATATAAGAAATCACTACATCTCTACAGAAATGTATAAAACCATAAAACGTAAATAAAATCTTCATGAATGCAGATGAGTTAATATAAAAGGAAAATGAATGACATTTTCATAGGTATACTAGAGGCTAGCCAATCAGGCAGGGGAAATAAAAGAACTTTTTGCTAATCGGTTAGCTAAGGGTGCAAGAAACACACCAAGTAGTAATGGGGAATTTTAATCACCTGACATTAACTGGGAGACAAACTCTGCAGCAAGTGGGGGATTAAACAGGGTCCTCACGAATCTCTAGGATCCCTTATTTCAACCCTGAGCTACAAATATTCTCCTTTATTGGGATCATTAAAGGGAGATTCAGTTTGGAACTAAGGATAAATTTTCTGACGATGAGAACAATTAATCAATGGAATGGCTTGCCTTTGGAAGTTTGTGGATGCTCCATCACTGGAGGTCTTCAAGAAGATACTGGACAGCCATTTGTCTTGAATAGTATGTGGTCTCCTGCTTGAACTAGAAGAACCTTCCAACCAGTGGTGGGATTCAACTAATTTAACAACCGGTTCTCTGCCCTAATTTCTTCCAACAGCCAGTTTGCCAAACTGCTCAGAAAGTTAACAACCGGTTCTCCCGAAGTGCTGCGAACTGGCTGAATCCCACCACTGCTTCCAACCCTATTATTTTATCTTCTATGTTCTATTAAGGGATGAGGAAAAAATGGAATGTTGCTTAGAAGTAAGATGTTAGCTTTCCCCCTCTATACTCTCTTGCCATCCCAAATGTTCTACAGGGCAGCTTTGCATTTTTTCCCCACAAGTTGCACAAATGAGTTTTTCCTTCCTTTATATTTCACTTTTCTTTCCTCTTAACAAAAAAGCAAACTCAGCAAAAAAGCAAAGCAAAGCTGGGAATCGGCTGGCTGGCTGGCTGACTGACTGCCCTTCTTTGTGCTTTTTCTGCCTGCCAGCTGGAAGAAGTGATGGTTAGCTCCACTGGAAGGTGGAATAGGACAGCAGGGGGGACTTTCCTGCAGCTGCACAAAACAGCAAGACTGGAAGCTCATATGAAAGCTTGGAGGGAAACTCATGAAAGAAATCATTTGGAATAGATTAAAAATTAATTTAAGATACACTCATCTTCAACAGGGTTGATGAAAGCCATACTCCGAAATATCTAGCTATTCCATTCCGTTATAAAAAAGTAACTCTATTTTCTTTTCTTATCCCACTTTCTCCTTTTTACTGGAAAAGGATGTAATTATAGCCCAAAAGTACTACCCAGTGGGTCAGAGGATAACCTACCTATACTATAGATCTTGATGAACCGTTTTTAGGGCAAGCTTTTAGAATTCTCAGAGACATACTGTGTCTCCAGGTGTTGGGAAAATTGGCTAACTACACACTGATTATTGGGAGTAAAATGGAATTATAGCCTCATTATCTCCTCTAAGCCTGCCTAGCTCAATGCCCAAATCATCACTAGTGGCAACCCTGATAAATGTGTTGTTTTTGTGTGTGCTAGAAAACAAAGATAGTATCTTTTGACATATTTATTGCAAAATACCCGAGTTGCTGTATCATTAATAATTGTTTGGGTTCTAAAAGGAATATAAACCATGAGTGTCTTCATCCAAATGAGGCCTACAATTCAAATGAAAAGCTTTCTGCTGACAGTTAATTTCCAAGTTGAAGAAAGAACCCCAAGATCTGGCAGCAACTGGAATTTCTGGCTTACTGGGACATAAAGCTGATCTTGAGAGCTTGAGATCATAAAGCAGATCAGGATTCTGCTTTATAGAGAAGATCTATTTCTACAGGCAAGAAAAAACAACAAAGACAAACAAGACAAATAACCTGCAGCTCCATTTTACGGAAACAATGAAGCAAATACCTTGATTTAAAACATGAAGCAAAAAGACTCAAACCAACAACACGCTAATCTAAAATGTAATGTTTTATTTAAGTTTATCCAAACATTTATTTGATCCGGCCATATGATCTGTATTAATGCCTTCTAATGTCTTCTAATGTCCTTTTACATGAAGGAACAAGGACTTTAGAAAAGTAACGTGGATTTCAAGCTCCTCCTTTATTCTTCCATAGACATGGAACATTATGACATAATGGGTTATTTCCCTACTTCATAGAATTGCCATTTTAAGCTGTTTTTCTAAACTGAGGTAGATTTAATTTGGATTAAATGGAATATAAATGACTACAACTTGAAATAATGATTTAAATTATTAGTTACTAAGTTTTAATGTAATTATTTACATTACAATGCATTTACTAGTCAGGATTCTATCATCATAATTTTTACTATATGTGCATTTTTAGTTTGGATTTAACCTGAAAATATATTCATGAATGTTCAGTATATTCAGTATTCTTCAGGGAAAATAATTAAATTTTATATATTTCTTTAAAATCTGTTTCCCTCCCTTTGTAAGGACTGGTTCTGTACTATGTCCTACCTACATTGGTATTAATGCTCATTTAAGAATAAACTACTGATGATTGATAGCGTAAAGGTGAAGGTTTCCCTTGTCCAGTAATTTATTACTCTAGAGCTGTGATTGCGAACCTAGGCAGAGGTGGCATACAGAGCCCTCTTTGGGTACGCATGCTGTCACCAGCTGCTCTTCTGGATTTCATTTCACGCATACGCGCCAGCCAGCTGCTCTTTTCCTGGTTCCAGTGTTCCAGCATGCACGCACGTATATGCGCATACTCGTTTTGGCACCAGGTGCCAAAAAGGTTAACCATCACTGCTCTAGAAAGTGGTGCTCATCTTTTTTTCTTAGCTGAAGGAGCCAACATTTTCCGAAGAGATTTCTGTGGTTATTGTATGTGGCCAGCATGACTAGAATCCAAGATGCATGGAACTGTGTTACTTTTTTTTTTTTATTTGATTTATATGCCGCCCTTCTCTGGCGACTCAGGGCGGCTTACAATGTGTTAAGCAATAGCCTTCATACTTTTGTATATTTATACAAAGTAGCTTATTGCCCCCACAATCTGGGTCCTCATTTTACCTACCTTAGAAAGGATGGAAGACTGAGTCAACCTTGAGCCTGGTGGGATTTGAACTTGCAGTAATTGCAGGCAGCAAATGTAAGTGGATGTTAATAACTGCCTTAGTCTGCTGAGCCACCAGAGCTCACTTTCTCATCGAAGTGGTACCTATTTATCACATTTGCATGATTTCAAATTGCTAGGTGGGCAAAAGCTGGCCTTTTTGAGAACACCCCATTGCATACCATTGGAGTCTTCAACCCCGGCTTCAGCTTTCCAGCTGACAAGCTCAGCATCTTTAATCACTGAAACATCATACCCCCTTTAATTGATAGTGTAGGGGCGTTTAATTTGTGTTATCATATTTCTCACAATATTGAGTCAGAGGCCTGCTTAAAACTAACAAACATGCTGAAAGAGTATATTTTTAAATTTTCATGTAATAACACTAAGCCTTGCTCTAAAATTCAACATTTTGATCTAAAACTTGACTGCCCAGGTGCTGTAAGACATAGAAACTTGATGGATGGATAATGGACGGATGAATAAATATATTTTTTTTTTGAGTCAGTCCACAAATTTCCAAAAATCTGTGCCGGGGGAGGCTCAAGATGATAGTTTGGTGGATCTTGCTTTGTTGTTGTTGTTTTATGATCCATTATAACCACTTCCCAATCTTTTGGACCATGAGTTTCATCAGTATATGTAAAAGGGAAGGCTAAAATTGTTAACTACTAATCCAGAGGTATCAAACTCAATTTCATTGAGGACCGCATCAGGATTGTGTTTGGGCTCGGCAGGACGGGATGGATGTGGCCAAAGTGGACATGGCCAGCTTGATTCACTTGGATCAAGGACGCCTGTGGTGTCCCCAGTGCTCTGCCAGCAAAAACAGGATCCCAATCTCCGTTTTCAGCTGGGATAGCCCACTGCAAACCTCTGCCAGTGAAAACAGCGTGTGGCCCTCCCAAGCTCCGTTTTCACTGGCAGAGGCACAGCAGGCCAGTCCTTCGCTGTTTCCAGGGCAGCCCTGCGAACCAGATCTAAGCACCTCAAGGGCCAGATGCGGCCCGCAGGCCTTGACTTAGACACCCCTGTACTAATCAATCCTCTAGTTCAGGGGTCCCCAACCACCAGGCTCTGGCCCACTATTGGGCCTTGACTGTAAGGAACGGGGCTGAGGAAGCGGTGGTTGAGCATTGCACCTGTGCAGCTCTATCTGCGTAAGCAGTGGGTGAGTGCACATGAGCAGTTCCATTTTTGCGAGTGGCAGGCATGTGTATCTGCCACTCATGCAAACAGAGCTGTGCGCACTTGTCCGCAGCTCGCACATAACCATTTCCTCTCCCTCCCCCCCCCACCCCAACGCCAGTTCACAAAGCTGGAAAGGATGGGGATCACTGCTCTAGTTACATGCTGTATACTATATGTTCAGGGGAAAATAAATAATCTCCCATTTGAAGCTGTTCCAGGCTTTATGGCTTTCTAAAACTGATTGAAAGCTATTCAGGAATTGACACCTTTCTAGAATCTCAATTGAAAAAACAGGAATTGTGACACATAAAAATGATGGAAGTGAATTCTTAAAACTGTTACTAGAAAGGGACAGCGTATTATAGTATACAATATGGAAGTATATTGCAGCATATTATTACTGGAATGTGGTAGTTACAAGAAGGCTGTTAATCTTGGAGTGACTGAACTTCAAAATTTGGATAAAGTTTTGTGTCTGACTGCTGTAAAAAGCTATTGCCAGGTTAATAAATAAATTCTCTCTTCAGATTCCCCCCCTCAAGATTTATATATTTTTTTCTTTTAAGTAGTCTCTGAATGATGAGAGTTGAATCTTGTCTTTAGAGTTGGCTAGTCTTTTCCTCCCAAGCCTTATGCAGTCTCAATGTAATCTTTATTTTGACATAGTTTGTAGGGCATTGTCATTGTATGCATGAGAAATGCTTCTCCACAAGCATGAATTAAGTTTTGATAGTGACTGAATAGTTTTCTTACTATTCTTAACAACTTTTGAGTGAGGGCCGCATCAGGGTTGTGAAGCGTGAAATTTTGTACAAACCTTTTTTTTTAAAAAAAACCAAGAAACAGATATAGCCCTAAAGATAAATGATCACTATCACATTTGCCACACATCCCATTCTTTCTGAAGGCTAAACTGCACCGTATTTGACCATGGAATAATCTGTAGCTTTTCCTCCTATCTCCTCCCAAGGTTATTCCCACATATCATCATTATATGTTCACAAATGCCATATTAAAGAGATTTGATAAAATGAGTCAGTTTATAGCTTAGCAACAATTGAAGAAAAAAGGATGGGGAAGCCTCCCCAGTGAATTACTCATGCGCTGAACTACTAGTCTGTCTAATCTTGTACCTAGCTTTTCTCATGTATTTGCATTGTCCAAGAAGTTTACTATAATTAAAAAGAATCTTGTAAAAGGGGAAAAAAATAAAAACAGAAACAGACTCAAACATGTCCTAAAATAGAAAGCTGTCATAATCTACCCTGATCTGGATGCAACCCTGTCTCAAATGTGAAGGTTCATCTCCCAGAATTCTGTAAAGACTACGCTTTGTGGCATGCCTATACTGGCTGATTTAACAGATATAAATTTTCTACCCAGCAAGTGGAATGCTTGCCAGTCCAGGAAAACTAAATAGGTGTGATCCCCCACACCCCCACAAAGAATGTTCTCATTTTTACCCTGACCAATTGTGTCTCAGTTACTATCCTAGTATAGCCTTCAATACAATACTAATCCGTTTTATATAGGCCAAGGCTGGGAATATATAATTTGCACAATCTCAACCAGCATAGCCAAGTGGTAAGGGATGCTAGGATGTGTCCCAGAGCTCATAAATTAGCTATCCCACTTATAAATAGATGGAGTGGCTGGTGAACACGTCCTGCAAAGCTAAAATTAGACATATTATGGTCTACTGTAATATATGAACCAGCAGTATCCCTGAAACACAAGAGGGCAGACATAGCATCACGGTCAAGTTACTTACCTTTGTGAATGCAATTCTGGCTTACAAAAAAGCTTCAAGCAGAGTTTCAATTTCATTCCCACATCTGCCATATTACAGATTTTGACTCGGCAGCCACTGCTAGTGTGTACTCAATTAAAATCCTAAGAAATAGGATTTTTGCATAAATCAGCTGCTGCCTTGTATATATTATGTAACAGAAGAGAAGCAGTCCCTCATATAACTAGACCCTATGCTACAAATATTTCAAAATAGTTCATTGATCTAGTCATTCATTAGGTTAAATTTAAATCAAAATAAATCCAGTTATGTACTGGACGTAATTACCGCATCCAAGTCATGGGAGCATAATTTATGATCCCTTGTTATACCTTAGGTATAATATATATGGACCAGAAACATCTGGAAAACTATTAGATGGCAGCAAAAAGTTACAGAAAACTAAAATTCAGATTCCAAAAAATGATCATTGGATTTTTATAGCCTAGTCATTGTACACCTAGCAATTCACCAAGAGGGAGTGGCATAAAAGTACTGGGAGAGCCTTGGGAACCACTGCACACTTCTCTCCAACCCCCATTGACTTCAGGACAACACAGGCATCTCATGCAACAGATTAGTGATTTATTTCTTTCAAACACAACTAGCAATAAAGCCAAATATATAAGCACTCGTAGCAGAGTCTATTGTGACTAAATGAATGAAAGAATTTCACACATTCCCCACACTAAACAAATAGTAACAATGGTAGTTATACGGATTATAGATAAGTTGTAGGTTAGAAAAGGTATATGGAAAACAGGACGAAGCTTCTTAATCTTTAAAAGCATGCAAACAAGTGATGTTCAGGAGATAATCCTTCATTATACAATCATTAAATTTTTCAGGAGCATTGTCCTATTTTGATTCTGGCCCTTTTACTCATTGTTGAAGCTGAAATAGTTTCAGAAGAGGGCCAAATGGGCATTAAATTAACGACCTTTGTTACCTTTAAAGTGAAGACTTAGCAACATCTGAAATCCAGACAAAATTCTGTTGCAGAGATATTTTGTGAATACAATTGGTGATAAAATTGAGTCAACTGCTTTTAATCCTTTTCATCTCATGTAGCCCACTTATAAAAGAATGCCATAGGGACAGATCTACTGCATAAGCTTCCAAGAACATATTCCAAAGCACCATTTCCTAGCATTCAGTGTTTATTATTTTGTCATAATTCCTAGTCAATTCCTTTGACAAGATAGGATTCATTCTGAAATGAATTTACATTTAAAGGTATGGGGAAAAAAACGCTAATATGATTAAGCATTGCACTTTTAAAGGACATGCACAATTCATAATCTCGATAAAAGATGTTACCTTTTATTTTCACGCATACTATTTTCTCAGCACAGAAGACAGAACTACTTAGGAATCCTTTGGCAAAATAGACCAAAAAAAATTCCACCAAACACCCCCAAAATCCCAACAAAAAAAAACACCAGTGAAATATATTATTTTAGCTTTTGTATTATTTTCTTATTCTGATTTTATGTTAGTGTGTGTGTAAATATATGCATACACAAACATGCACAGCCATACATACAAACCAGGAGTGAAATCCTCCCGGTTCGGACCAGATCGCCTGATCCAGTAGTGATGGCGGCAGCGGTAGCAAAAATCCCTGCCCCCCCCCCCCCCCCCCAGCTGAGCCACGCGATCATCAACCTCTTCGGCTGAAAAAATGCTTTTAAAAGTTTTTTTTAAAAAAAGCCTCTAATGATTGTGCTGGTCAGCTGAGATCGTCAGAGGCTTTTAAAAGCATTTTTTTCTCCAACTTCTTTGGCCGAAGAGGTTGTGGGGGAAAAAATGCTTTTAAAAGCCTCTGTCGATCCCAGCTGAGTTGCCTGATCATTAGAGGCTTTTAAAAGCACTTCTTTACAACCTCTTTGGCCGACCCAGTCACATTACCCCCCACAAGCCATGCCTACAGAACCAGTAGTAACAAATTTTACATTTCACCACTGATACAAGCACAAATTTAACTCATCATGAAAGAAAGTGGCAGTGGGAATAGTAGTTTGAGAATACCACACACTGATTTCAAATGTCTTTGGAGCCAGTCAGAAAAGGATGCCCACTTTCTCCATTTAGCCAAACTTCATCTGTAGTTCCATGAATTATTTCTTCATGTTTCACATGGTCAAATTAAAAACACAGGCAAAAAATAAAATAAAAAATCACGAGACTGGATAGTTTTTAAAATTATCTTTTAGGCCTATCTAAGTCATCAATAGCTGCTAGTAGTTTCTGCTTAGCTTTTTTGTTGATGTGAGATCCCAGACAAACATTCACCAAATTGGTCAGCTGCTTGGTGGAATATTCCTATACAAAGAAAACAAATCACAATTTAGTTTCCAGCAAAAAGAATATAAGTGCCCAGAAAAAAAAAATTGTTATAGCAAAAAAGTATATTTTTTACCACAAATTGCCATTTTGGAAAAAATGCTGAACAGGGACTGAGGTAGTTATTGTTTATGGTACAAACCTCTGAAGAAAATACCAGTACAAGGGTAGCAGTTTAATAGGAGCTGGTTAGAATTTTAGTGAAATGTTGGACAGCATGAAATTCTATGAATAGTTTAACATCCTATGGCACTTAAATTTTATTTTCCACTCCTCTGGGAACAACATGTCAGGTTGGCTTAAGAGATACTATAAAAACAAAGTTTCAAGAAATCTTCTGTTCACATTTACAATTTAGTTCTGCCAAAAGAACTAGAGAACAAATTATCAATGCTGACTCTGATCAAAAGAAATAGACTATGATGCATGCAATGAATTATTTCAATCCTATAATCCTTAAAGATGTGCCAGGACACAAATGCTTAGTTAAAGAGCACAGTTTTGCCACTTAAATATTGCCAGAGCATTTGATTGATTATTTGAATCAGATTTTTTATGGTAAAACAGCAAAGGAAAGCAGTCCATCTACTTATCCCCAAGAAAAGTAAATGTCTAGTTAGATTGAAAGCAATCTAGAATTACCACTTAGGTCTGCTCAACTGCAAACAGAAGCAGCTGCAACTCTGCTGATAAAAGCAGGTAAGATTTAACTTTATTGTTTACAAATTCAAGTATGTCAAAATTAGCCAAAAAGAACAAATGAAAAAGACGACATTCTTAATATAACCATTCAAGTTCTGTTATTGATTACTTGTTTGGAAACAGGCTGAAATATTTGTGGATGACAAGCAAGGGGGGGGGGGGAGCAAAGTTTATAAGGGTTTTATGGCTTTATTGCCCAAAATGAACAGTCATGAGATTCTCTTTCATATCTAAACATTTGTAAAGAACCAATTATTTGAACTCACCAGCATATCGGTATAAACTTCCCTCCCAACAGATCCAATCCAATGAGAAAACCTAAAAAGTGATTCTTACTCTGTGTTCCTTGATCCAACGTTCCATGTCATTTTCAGTCAAATAATAAGCTTTAATATAGATCTCCACAAATTCCTTGTCTGGAATAGGCCTAATATCTGTGAGTTTCTCCAGCTTCATTAAAAACTGTTGGAAATCCAACTGCATCAGAGCACGACCTTCATTGCTACACTTCTTGACGCTGGCATAACTAGATAGGTAAGTAAGCAAGAGATAAGACGTCTGGTTCAATGCTTTAATTTTCTGAAGATTGTGGTTGAATTACAAGGGGAAATAGCAAAAGGTCATCCAGGAACTCAAGGTTACTACAGATAGTTCTCATTTAATGGCCAGTGTTTTGAAGTTATAACAGACCTCCCCAGAGCTACCTATGATCCATTTTGAAGCTTGAAGCCAGAAGATCGCATTTTGGATAGCTGGCAACTGACTTGCATTTATGACCATTTGTACATGATCACACTTTTTGGCATTTTTCTCTGTTTCCAAGGTTTGCTTCTGATTTCCAGCAAAAAAGTACCCACTGGAGAAAACAGGTACTTTAACGATTGCCATGTCTGCTTAACGATGACGGCAAACAAGGTTCTATAATTAGGAATGGTCACACAGTGATCCCCTTAATGAGCCCCATGACCTATGACCATATTTCCAGGCTCAATTACAATGGTAAATCAAGGACAATGTCAGGGTTCCAAGTAACACCCCCAATGAAAGAAAACTCCGAGCAAGTTAAGGAGACAATGATAATCTGGAGTAGATGTTTTGGGTACAGTATCGATTTGGACAATTGGCAAAATCTGTGGGGGAAAAGTATCAAAATCACACTGGCACTCCCTATAAAGAAAACCTGTATAAAATGTTTTACAGGTGGTACTTCCCACCCACACGATTGGCAAGAATTAGTAAACAATACTCCCCAATTTGTTGGAAATGTCAGATGGAACTAGGGTCATATTACCATATGTGGTGGGAGTGCCCAAAAGCCCAAAGTTTCTGGCAGCAAATAAGGAGCTGGTTAGAAGAGATATTAATGTTTAAAATAGAAGTTAAGCCGGAATTTTTCTTACTGGGCACGACGGATGGCAAATATGACAAAAATGTAACCTATTTAATATTGCATATACATACTGCAGCAAGACTAGCATTTGCTCAAAAATGGAAGTGTAAAGAAATACCCTCAGAAGAAGTAATACACAAAATTTACAGCTGTGCAGAGATGGACAGACGTACTTTAGAACTCAAAGACAAAAGTGAATTAAAATACTATGAAGTCTGGAATAAATTTTATAATTGGTTAGGTAAGAGGAAGATTGCCAAAAACAAGGGATAACGATATGTCTGGCAATGTATATATCAATGTATATTAATATACCGATGTATATTGAACTTGTGAATGTATTGTTTTATTAAATATATAAATAGTTGGTTAGTAAGTAAAATACTGTATACTTGATATATAATGAAGTAGGAGATATGTAAATTTGTATATAGAGCAAGGAACAGATTACTTTTTAACTTGATTTTGACGTGTTAGAAACCAGAGATGTTGAGCAATGTCCACTGTTTTACTTTTAAAACTAATAAAATATTTAATAATAATAATAAAAGAAAACTCCGAGGCTTGAGTTTCCTCAAAGTTCCATTTTATTAGAGATGTCATATTGGCACATCTGGGAAAACTCGAATCTTACTCGGAATCACATTAGAATAGGAGCTATTGCTTCTGAACATATATGCAAGGAAGTGATTTTGGAATGCATCTAAACATTTTAATCAACACGCATTCTAAAATATACTCCAAGAATTACTCCAAGGGGTTGCAACAGCAGCTGGTCTTTTTTGAATAGAAGTGTAATTCACCAATAAATAAAATCCTTACGCGTACATCCAAGTTATATGCTCAGCTGAATTCAGCAATTTAACTTCACATAAGACATATGGCAGTCAGTTTGCAAGTATATTATAATATAAAACAAACAAAATCCTAAGATTACTTATCTCAAGACTACTAATTAAGTCTGCAACACCACATTTTTTATCAAGGATGGGCAACATTAGGTAGCTGAGGGTTATTGTTATGAGACTAGAAGAGAAAGAGAGATAGGACTTGGGGGAGGAATGCATTATATGAATAAAAAACCAACCGTGAGTTTAATATTTATTTCAAAAAGACTATCCAAATAGCACTTACCCTTCTACAATTGTTCTGTTGGCTAGCCGTATGCAGTGTTCCCAAAGAATATTTGAAACTGGCAATGGAATACGAACTCTCTTTGACACTTCAATCATCCTCTGGTAAAACTGTTCAAATTCCTAAATTATATAAAATTTATATAATGTAGACATTTATTAAAAGATGGTGAAATACACAGTAAATGCCAATAAATATACAGCTAAGCAGAAAACATGCAAACGTACAAATAAAAATTACACAAACTGTCAGACGGTTGATGGGCGTTTTAGAGCAGCTTTTCCCAACTGGCTCCTCTTCTTATTTATAAGAACTAAAATTTCCTGTATTCCTGACAGCCATACTTTAGACTCAAGAGTTGGAGTTACAACACATCTCAAGACTAAGTTTGAAAAGGCTGACTCCCATCATCTCTTTGTATATTTCAGTTCGCATTGAATGGATCTGTTTCTGGATAAGAAGGTTAGTAAAGGTCATGAAGAAAATCTGTTTTATGATGTATTATTAATTGCTGATTATCTATGTATGGAACCATTCTGGTCATATAACTGATGAAATTGATTATGTCTAATGAGGCTGCACCAACTGCATCCAACCTATTAAATGCACATTCTACTGGCGTAGAGTTACTCATAGTTTACCTATTTATTTACTACAATGTATAGGTACTTAATCCAAGTCTCAAAGCTTCTTGAAGATACAGTATTAAAATATGAACAATAACAAAACAATTGCAGCCTGAAAAATAACTAGAATATCCAAGCCCATTGCAGAAGGTCTTGATTATCATAGGGCAGATCCTGAAAATGCCAGGATCAAATGGCTTTTGAAGAGACCAATAGAACAAAATCCGATCCGATCACAAGAAGGCTACTGTTCCATATTAAATTTTACGAAATGGGCATTTATATTTGCTAACTATTTTTATATTATAAATAGGAATCCAAAAGAATAGAATATTTGTAGTTCAGTGTTGAATTGTGGGATCCTTGGTGAACTCTTCATTTGGTTGTTTTCATGCAGATGTTTCATTACCAAACTAGGTAACATCATCAGTGCTAGTAGGGAATGAGTTTGTTTTCATTTTATACTCTAATGGTTTGCCCTGTCAGTGTTGGTGGGAGTGGTCTTGGTGATTCCTTGATTGGGTTGTTGTTCACTGTTTGTCAGTTCCTTGATTGAAATATTTTTGTTTCTGGATTATTGGTTTAATGTTAATCTTGGTACTAATCTCTGCTCATCTAAATGTTGATTGCTGATGAGGAGCTGTTTCAGGTTTTTGGTTTCTTTTCTGGCTCTTTTGATTGTCTCTTTTGAACGGTACATAGTTGTTTATGTCTATGTGCCTGTTGATGGCCAATTTGTCAATAGTACCTGGTTTCCAGGAATACTCTAGTGTTTTTGGGCTTGGCTTGATCTAAGATGCTCACAATTTCCTAATTGAAACAATGTTTGAGTCTGTTCATATGTTGAAAAATTAAGGAATTTTTATCAAGTCTTCTGCTACTTGGTATTAATGGATATGCTCTGCTAGCGTTCTGCCTGTTGGCCCTACATAGTGGCTATTATAAATTTACATTGTATGCTGTTAGATGATTCCTGTTTTTCCCCTCTGGAACTGATAGTGTTTTTGGTTTACTTATGATGATTTGAAGGGCTTTAGATGGTTTGTGTACTATGGTGCCATGTGGTTGTATTAGGAATCCAAGTAATATTGTGGCTACTCCCACTTAGTGGTTTTACTATTATTATTATTATTATTTTAGGTTGGTGTGTGATCCTTCTCAAGGATTTGTATAAGCGTATACAGTGTTTCCCTGAAAATAAGACCCTAGCTTATATTTTTTTGAACCCTGAAATAAGCGCTTGGCCTTATTGCCATGCGCTCAAAAGCCCGATTGGGCTTATTATCAGGGGATGTCTTATTTGGGGGGAAACAGGGTAGAAGACCTCAAACATGATGGAAAACCAGACATGCATACAGCTTTCTTCTCTATTCTCTCCAATCTTTCAACTGAAATATTTAAAAGACAGAAACCTGTGAGTTATACATATCCTGGAATCCTCCTTTATTCATGTCCCAGGTTATGTAAAAAACTGTACTTATATTCATGTTAACGTAGTTACAACTTTCCTTCAAAGCTCCAACTGAATACAGAAGTGAGTTGAATACACACATCATTCTCTACTCTAGAGTGAAGCGCTCAGAACATTCATACAAACAACAGCAAAGGGTATTCCTTAACCATTAAAATGGGAAACATTCACTGGGAATAAAAGCTTATTTGGTACTATAAATTATGAATGGAGGAACATGTGGCAGACAGAAAGACTTCACTGATTATTTGGCAAATCAAGGTCCATGCCTTTTAGCCAAGCAATGCAAACAGAAAGGTACAGAAACACTACAGAATTATGCAAATTAATTTTTCAGTAATCGAAATTACTGAGCCTTACTCCAGAATACATATGCTCATGATTTCACTCTTAAAGTATTAGGACTTTTAAGTAAGCGTGCCAATAATTCTTTAGCAGACCCATAGAAACCCATGCTGAAATGGACAGATGAAAAGGAAACTGCAGTAGATTGAACTGTGATGGTACAATAGTTAGAATGCAGTACTGCAGGCTACTTTTGCTGAGTGCCAGCTGCCTGCAGTTTCAATTCCCACCAGCTCAAGGTTGACTCAGCCTTCCATTCTTTCGAGGCAGGTAAAATGAGGACCCAGATTGTTGGGAGCAATAGGCTGACTCTGTAAACCACTTAGAAAGGGTTGTAAAGCAATGTGAAGTGGTATATTGTGCTATTGCTATTGACTTTAGTAGTAATTGGATCTGATTGTCTCAGCACTGATTAAATTATAAGTGGTATGGTATGTTTTTTTCTCTATACTATTATGTGGGACCACATTTTGGTAGTTATAATTAAAAGAATATTACAATAGTTCTGTTAAGATTCATAGACTGAACATTGGTGAGAATCTTTCCGTATGCTGCCATATTATTTAAACATGGATAGACAAAAATGAAGCAAACTAAAGGAATCAAACTACTGAAGGAAGAAAGTGTTGCTTTCAACATGGAACAAAGCTTTTATATTAATAATTTACCTCTTAATTAGGAACATTTAAGTGTGAAGCAATTAAAAATATACTTACTTTTAAAAGTGAATCGACGTAAATATTGTGTTGCGACATGATTTCTTTCACATCCCACTTCATATTTGCCATCTGAAGTAACATTTGTTCATAATCAATTGATTTAGCAGCTACAATCCAGTATATAGGTTTACGTAATTCACTGGCTGTTGAAACTGTCTGAAACACAAAGCTTTTTCAAATTCTATTGCAATAATTACATTAAGAACCAGAATGCATTACATAAATGGCACTAATTATTGTTAGGCATTTAAAGGCGTTTCTTTACAAAGCCAATAAATAACTCTCTCAAAATTACAAAAATAAAATAAAATAAAATGTATTCAGAATCCTTACCTGTGAGTAGAACTGTTGAAGAAAAGGCTTCTTGGCTGGAGGCATTACAGCATCAAGATGGGGCTGGAGGAACTCAAATTGTTCAGCCAAAAATACTCTAAAAAAACAACAGAGATTTCTTTGTTTTGACAGATTTTTTTTACAAAAATTGTAAGTCACCTCAAGTCACCTATGTGTGAGTTGAGTAGCTATATAAATATGTTTAATTAGTAACTTTTCTGTATGAATTAATTAACTGATCTTAGTATCAAAATCTGACTGTTTTGCACCTGACAGATAATGGGCCTATTTAGAATGGGTGCCTATCAATATTGTTATCTGCAGTTACTTACTTATTCAAAGCATTTATATGGCTGCCCATCATAAGCAACTCTGGGCAGTTTACAAAAACCAGATCAATAAGTAAAACAATCATAAAATCAATAAAACTAAAAACAAAATCCCTGGGCCAGTGGTGTAATCCAATTTTTTTTACTACCGGTTCTGTGGGTGTGGCTTAGTAGGCATATTGTGGCTTGGTGGGTGTGGCAGGGCAAGAATACTGCAAAATCCCCATTCCTATTCCACTCTGGGGCCAGCCAGAGATGGTATTTGCCGGTTCTCCGAACTGCTCAAAATTTCTGCTACTGGTTCTTCAGAATCTGTCAGAACCTGCTGGATTTCACCCCTGCCCTGTGCTGTACTCATCCCACTTGGGATACTCCCACAGCAGACTCTGCTACTCTCCTTCCATGCCTTCCAATCCCAGCACCTCAGTAAGAAAGCTACATCTTAACACCCTTTGAAAGGCTAAAAGGCTGGGATCGCTGGCAGAAGGATGTCTTACAAGATAGGGACTTCCATGAAAAAAGCAGGTTTTTTAGGTCCGCTAGATGGCAAAACTTCAGGGAGGGACCAGAAGCATGTCTACCTTATCTGATCTAGTGGAACAGGGTATCAAAATTGGATTTCTTTGAGGGCCAGATCTGCATTTTAGTTCTCCTCCGCAGGCCAGGTTGGGGGGGAGGGGAGGGAGACACGCCTTCTGCAGCATCCTGCCAGCCATAACGGGGTGGGGGGCCCCACACGCAGCCTCCCACACCCCATTTTTGGCCTAGACGGCCTCCTGCAGCCTTTTATCAGCAAAAATGGGGCACAGGGACCTGCACCCCTCCCACCACACACCCCATTTTGGACAGCAGAGAGCTGCAGGAGACTATCCAGGGCAAAAATGAAGCGCCCCATTTTGGCTGCCAAAGGTACCGTGGGCTGGTCCTCTGCTATTTCCAGGCCAGATCCGCAGCCCAGGTTTAAGATTTGAGTTTGACACCCCTGTAGTGGAACAAGTGGATATTCTTAGAGAAAGGCAATAACCAGCACCTTGAATTGCACCCAGTAAAAAACCAGGAGCCAGTGAACCTTGCACAACAAAGGTTTAACATGGGCAAATCTATGGATATCCAATACTTTGTGTGCCATTGTGCTCTGGACCATTTGTAACTTTTAAATGGTCTCCAAGGGCAGTGCCATGCCTTTGTTAGATATAAGGAGGAAATAATCAAATTAAAAAACAAGTGGCTGTACGCTAACATTCTCCATCTCTGGTATCTTTCAGGTATAGGAAGTTTTTCTGAGACAGGCTAGGAAAATTTTGGCAGACTTTACTTTGTCCTGCTGCAGTTTTATTTATTAATAGATGTCTAAGTTAATTTATAATGTATCTTGTAATTGATTTTAAGAAGCAGAAAGAAACACTTTTGAGGATTCTTAACGTACAAGGATTCTGTTGCTACCACTCTCTCTGCCAAGCCATAAAGACTGTTGCTGGATGTCAAGACTACAAGATGACTTAGATGTGGCATTGGAACTTTTTCCTTTCTTTCTTCAACAGCAGTCAGTGTTCCAGCAGCATCAGTGGACACATCCTACAAAAGAAGTAGGGTAGGAGAGGATGGGAAAGAAATTAAATTGACTGGAAATATAATCAAATGAACAATTAAGGCAATAGTCAGATAATATGAAGACAGTCTTCAGTAATCCTGAGCTAGCATAATTAATAATAAACTCCGCATTTCCAGGGCATAAGTTAGCATATTTACTTCTTCTGACAGAAACTTCACATTACATACAGTATCTTCAGCTCTGAACGTTCTTTTATGAATAACAATGATATCTTCTAATCCATGATTCTGATGCATTTTATGAGCAAACTATATAGAAGTTTTGTTTCATTGAGTAGAACATTCTTATTTCCTCTGAGGCCATACTTTTATAGTATTTCAGTGATGGTCATGAGAACCTAATTAGAATGTATACATCACATTCCTTAGAAACTCCTTCACTGCTCTAAAAAATAAATGCACTTTTAGGGATGAATCAATTCCTATGCTCAAATTAGGGTTGCAGAAAGAAAAACTTCAGGAAAAATCAATAATGCCTTCTCATAAAATATTCTAGATAATTGAAAATATAATTTATATGTAATGTAGCAAGATTCTGAGAATCATTATCTATATTGACAATTAAATGAAAATACAGTTGATATTCAGAACCGTGTTAGGCAGCAATAGGAAACTTGAGAGCTATGATGTGCTCCCTTTCCCTGAACATGTTTAAATGAAGGCTAGATAGTCATCTATGGGAAATATTTAAGTCTGAAAGCCTGCAGTGAATAAGAGATTGGATTTGATGGCCTAAATGGCCCTTCCAACTTTACAATTCTGCAATTTTAAGGATTTATTTACCAGTGAGCTGCTGGGAAAGACTCTCTCATCTCATTGCACAGAACAAGGGCTGTTTTAAACAAAGCACCCTAATGATAATCAAGATTTACAACCATATTAATTACATTAACATTAATTCTATAATATTAAAATATTAAACATATTTATTTCTCTCTCTTAACATATCTTCATTTCACTCATCTTTTTCTTTTATTTGCCCGTTTCTAACTTCCATTTTTGTTATCTAACCATTGATAAAATAAGTCCCATGTCATGTAGTATTCAGTTTGTTCTTTCTCCTTAATTGTTAGTGTTAGTCTATTCATTTCTGCACATTCTAATATTTCCCTGATTACATTCTCATCTGTGGGGATTTCTTCACTTTTACAATTTTCTGCAAATACAATTCAAGCTGCAGTTAATATATGGATAATTAAATATGCTTTCCCCTTACTATATTTTTTGGGTAAAATCCCCAACAAGAATATTTCTGGCTTTAAATCAATATGCTGCTTTATCATTTTTTCCATCCACGTATGTATTTTTGTCCAATATTTTTTTGCTTTTGAGCATGTCCACCACATATGATAATATGACCCAGGTATCTGGTGGCACTTCCAGCATTTAGCCGACTTCTCTTTAAACATCTTTGCCAACCTTGCTTGCACAAAATGCCATCTATAAAACATCTTATACAGGCTTTCTTCGTGTGCAGTTGACATTGTTAATTTATAGTTCCTATCCCAGAGTTTCTGCCATTTATCGAACTTTGAGTTCCTCAAAATGTTTTTTTCCAATTTTATTGGAATTGTTTGAAATAGGTATAGTAGTCTTGGTAATATATTCATTTTTATTGTAGCTATTCTTCCTATCAATGATAATTGCAGATTTTTCCATTTCTTCAAGTCTGCTTTAATTTGTTGCATCGATTTATAGTACCGTATTGTTCAGAGTATAAGATGCTCCGGAGTATAAGATGCACATTAGTTTTTGGGGAGGAAAACAAGAAAAAAATATTTTGCCTCTGCCTACTAGCATCCATTGGTATTCATTGGGCTAATGTCCTTGCAGCAAACCACCTATTAGCTGTTCTAGGCTGCAGGGATCGCCACAGCCCATCGCCACCCATCATTGCTGCTGCCTATCGCCACCTCTGCACACCCCATTTTTAGGCTCTGTTTTGGCCCGTTCTAGGTGGCAGGAATAGGCGTTAGCAGCAGCGATCCCCGCCGCCTGGAATGGGCCAAAAACAGGATACACAGAAGCCGAAAATGGGGCAGGAGGAGGTGGCGATAAGCGGCAACAGTGATGGGCTGTGACAGCCGTGGTGATCCCCTCAGCCTGATAGGCGGTATTCCAGGAGGCAGATCCAACCGCCTATCATCTGCTTGTACTAAATCAGGCTGTGCTGAAGCTGACCAGGCTGTTTGCTGCAAGGAGGTAAATTGCTGGGAGGCAGAGGCAGATTTTTCCCCTTTGATTTCCTCCCCAAAAGCTAGGTGCATCTTATACTTCGCAGCGTTTTATAGTCCGAAAAATAGGGTATATAACTGATCATTGTCTTGGTTTTTACAGGAAGAAGTAAAAAGGCATTTTTTCCTTCTCTAAATCTTTCTGTCAAATATGAAAAGAAGGAAACGCATTACCTTGCAAATCCTAATTATATTCAATCAAGATATATTTTCAATTCCAACATTTTGTAGAAAATAACTTCTCTTCTCCACACATATTGTACAAGACATGATAGGGCTGATCAAATACCCTGGACCATAACGATAGCTTTTCAGATCCAGAAAAACAGTTAAGAAGCTAACACCCAAGAGCTGATTTAATTTCCTTAGCTACCTTTAAAATGATCATTTATTGCTTCTTATCCTATTATTGTTGAGAAGTAAATGCTGAACCTTTCTGTTGCACACATATGATCTTCATGTTTGTTTTCATTAATTCTAAAGCAATAATTTTAAAGCAATGTTAAACTCTTAAATCATAACTGAAAAAGGAGGAAATTTGCTGTTTGATGCAATTGATTACTTTTTTTTCTTTTTGCTTCTTACACAACGACTTAAGAACTTTCCTTATTTAAAGCAAAATTGCCCACATTAAACTTAATAGAACCATTCAAAGTCAGCACGGTGCAGGAAGTCATCTAAAATGCAGTTGGTCAAAAAGGTAACAGCTAGACGTCATTACCAAAGAAAGATTTCTCAGAAATTAAGGAATAGAATGGATAAAGAAAATTGCTTGAAGTCTTAGACCTTTCATATAAATAAATCATCTTTAAAAGCCTGAAAAGTAGTTGGGGCTATTTTCTGCTTATTAAAACTGCTACAGTAAACATTTTAGAAACTGAGAAATCATGTATACCCTAGGTGATCATTTATTAAACCTTTTAACAATTTTGGATGACATTTTTGGATTGTGCGTTAATTTATTCTTTTTTTAGATTGTAGTTACATGAAAGAGATGTATTTCTTTGTATAGAGTTGCTCAGATTAAAGTATGGCTGAATACAAAAATTGCCTCTACGCAATCTTCTTGTAGAATATAACACAACTTTTTTCAAATAATAAAAAGTTATAGATTTTCAGCATGATCATGTTAAATTCACCACAATTACTTGATTCAGTTTATGGAGGTGAGAGCTTAAATCAGTCCCTGGGCAACCATGATTTGTGTTCACCCATCCATCTATAGGGGTAGGTAAATTGTTCTGCAAGGATGAGGGAGACAACCTGCCAAGCATGACACTACTTCTATTCCCTTATAAACTATGACTCAATAGGCCTTTATGCTCAAAGTGATTAAAGGTGATTTATGGAATAGTTTCTCACTAATACAATTTTATTTAAAGCTTTCTCTACTTTCTACCCTTCAGAGGTTTTGAAATATAAATGAAAGAAATCCTAGCCACACTGGCAAAACTACGTTTGGCTGTAAATTCTGGAAGTTTTCTAGGACCTGAATCCAGGGGTGAAATGCTACCGTTTTGGGCGAACCGGTAGTGATAAAAACTAAAAGTTTAAAAAAGCTAACGGTTCCTCCAAATCAGTATTTCCGATGATCAGCTGTGTCACGGGTTTAGGTTTGCTAGAAAGCAGGAAATTCTGCTTTCTAGTGAAATTAAATCATGCAGCACAGCTGATCCCCCCCTCGCTGTTCTACTTACCTTCCCAAGCCTCCTTTTGGCGCACATTGTGCATGCACACCCAGCAAACTGGTAGCAAACAGGTTCAGATTTCATCACTGTCTGAATCCATACTCAACATATGTAGACTCAAACAATATAAGATTAGTTCATAAAGGTTAGTATACTAAGGTTAGTGTAAAATATTCCTTCTAAATTTTTGGAAAATATTCAAATTTCTACCTAGTATGAATAATTTTCTCCTGTAAATATAAATGATGTAAGTCCATATTAGTAAGCACAAATTAAATGACAAAACAAGATTATACATCACATGTTTCAAAGCCAGAGCCACTCTTTTTTTCTCTTGGGAAGTCTGCTTTTCTCTCTTAGCTAGTCCAATTACTTCCTTTCATTTTTGTATGGGCTTAGAAATAAACTGTGCATGAGCAGAATGACTTTATGTGTATTTAGCACAAACACACTCTGGAAATATCTTATGGAAATTATCATTTAGATGGTTTTAAAAAAGAAGAGGATATAAAGAATACAAACTTAAGCAGCTTCTCAATGAAACACTTACCAGTTTAAAACCTTAAGCTTTCTTTTAAGAAACCTTTCGTAAGGAAAGCAAATACAGATTTAGAAAGAATACTACTTCATCTTCCCTGAAAATATTTGTGCAGCTAACCTGAAGAAAAGATTGTGATGGTGAACATATATGTTTTCATGCCATTTTTGGTGACACCCTAAGGCAGTGATGGCTAACCTTTTTGCCATCGCGTGCCAAAAGCAGGGGTAGTGTGGGGAGGATTGCATGCGTGCATGCCCACACCCATAAATCAATGCGCCCCGTCCCCCCACGCATGCACGCATGACCCCCCGCTCTCCCCCCACTTTTGGCATGCAATGGCACGGTGGGCCCGGTAGGCCCATTTTTTGCCCTCCCCATGCACTAGAGCCTTTCTAGGAGCCTGGGGAAGGTGAAAACAGCCTCCCCGCCCCCCCGGAGGCCCTCCAGAGGCTTGGAAACAGCCCGTTTCCCGACTTCCAGTGAGTCCAGAGGGCCCGAAAATCAGTTGGCCAGCACGCACATGCATGCTAGACTGAGGTGGGCAATGCTCACGTGCCCACAGATATGGCTCCGTGTGCCACCCATGCCATAGGTTCGCCATCATGGCCCTAAGGCTCTGGGCCCTCTGGAAGTCATGCGGAGTAAACTCTGGAGCCTCCAAAAAGCATGTGAGAATGGGGCATGTTTTCCCACCCTTTTTGAAGACTGCAAGGCCACACAAGGACATTCTCCAAAGTTTCCAGGACAGAGCTACTTAGATAGGCATTTTGAGAAATATTTACAATTTTACATTGTAAATATAAAGTATTTATTTATTAATAAATTTAAATGATTTAATTTATTTTATTACCATTTGTTATGAATTGTTTTTCGTGTGTTTGTGTGTGTGTGTGGGGGGGGGAAATGGCAGGTATTTTCTTAATTTTTGACATGCCAGGGTTTATGTCAAAAAGTTTACAAGGTTTAAGAGGTTCACCATTATTGTTCAAGGATCTCAAGTGAGGAGGTTGTGGAGGAACATGGGCCAGTCCTGGAGTCTGGGGAAGGCTCTGATGAGTGCTCTGCATTGGAGGCAGAGATGAGGCCAGGGCCATCTGACATTTATCAGCTGCCTTCAGAGTCGGATATCAGTGGGGCAGAAGAACAGCTGGAGCCTGTTCCTGATGTGCACATGCACAGAGCTGCCAGGAGAAGGGAACAACTAAGGAACAAGGGCCGACTAAGGAGTAAAGGAACAGGTAGATGGTGAATGGTCCCTCCCATAGGGAATAAAGAGGAGTGAAGGGGAGGAGAGTTCGCAGGAGTCAATTAGTTCAATTCATTAGGGTGAAAATCTGTTCCTGACTTCTTGCCAAGTAATTGCTGCTACAACGTCGTCCTGGCCACTCTCCAAGCCTGATAAAGGTCTGTAGTTGTGAAATCTCATGAAAGACTGTTTGCTGGGACTTTGTTGGAGAGGAATTCCCTTTAATCTAAATAAAAGAGGTTTTATCGGGACGAGGAGTCTGCTTCAAGATCTTGGGAGGCCTAGGTCAGAACAGACTGTTCTTCATTATTCCAGAGATTAGATGGCTCTTACCTTTAAGGCTTTGCAAGGCCTTAAACATACAGTTCTGTCACTGAGGATTGAGAATCAGGCGATATAGCTGAAGTTATACAATTGTTATATTGATTTGATATCAGTTTGTTGTTACCCTAGCTGTGGTTTATATGTGTGTTATTTCCTATAGATTTTACTTACATATATAAATAAAATGGCATCAGTCATTATGGCTAATAGCTTGTGGTAAGAGAAGGCTATAATGACAAATTTACAGAATAAGGGGGGAAATATTGTTCTGTCACTAAAATGCAATTAAACTTCAACTGTGATGGACACTGTTACAGTAATCATTACCATATAACAGATGAGTTTCCTATCAAAGAAACTAATTAAGCCTCACTGAGTAATTAAATCAATCCACAAAAGTATAAATTGATGGTGCAATTTTGAGAGAATTCAAGAACAGGACTTTTCTACTGTCAATGCTCTTTCATATCCATAGATGTTCTGTGACCAATCTGACACATAAAACTGTCTTCTTCCATCTGCAATTTTTTAAAATAATATTCTGCAATTGTTTTAAAGCCATGTTATAAACAACATTGGTAGAAAATTTAAAGCTGTACAACACAATATTTATTGCAAAAGAATTGTTGCATGCTACATTTACTTCAATTTGTGCAAGAAGCTTAATCTACACTGTAGTGTTTTTCCACTTAAGAACATGCACTACAGCATAGCATATTCATTACAAGTTTATTTTGTTATGATAGCAAAATGCAGAGAAAGAATTAAATTAATTCTACTCGCCTAAACAAAATGAAGGGGAAGGTAACATATATTTTCAGCAATCCTTAAAATTGTTCTGTTAGATACAAAATATATCTTAAATCCCCATATTTTCTCAAGATAAATTTGATGATACACGAATCTTTCCAATTTAATCCTCTTGCAAAAATTCTAGCAAAATCCTGTGACTTACCAGATCAATCAAGCTTTCCTGGATTCTATTCAAGGTGGTACGAAGCCTACTGCTGCTAAGTCCAAGTCCTGTTGATTCAAACTAGAAGTGAGAGGGAATTTTAAATAACAAGCCTTGGATGAAAGATAAATAAATGCAAGACACTTTCCAATTTGTTCATACCTACTGCCAGACATGCTCTTCATAACAAATGCCCTAACCCCAATGAAATTGCTGAAACATGAAATTAATTAATTCACCAATCCTATCCATAAATAAAAAACATGATTTAATCTCTGTACTATAAAATAACTACATACAATTAATATTGACGTAAGAATTATCTACTGATTTGGAAGACAGTAATCAGTATTGTTTATATTGCTCCAGTATGGTTATACTTTGAGACATAGAAAAACCCATGTGAATGCAAATCAGATCGAAGAATTACTACTGAGCAACATCTCTTGTCACACTCTCTAAGCACCAACTTTTATAATGCAGAATTTCAAGTTTCCAAGAAAAGTATCAATTAACAACATGCTCATGGAAGAGGTAAGCTGATTTTGATTCATTGGTATGGATCATCCTTAGTTAGCTACTGCCTTGTTTAGCAACCAATCAAATTTACACTGGTGCCAAAAATGTAGCTTTATAATTAATCACAAAGACTCAAATTTAGGGTTGTTGTAGTATCCCCTGGTCACATGACTGTGATTCAGGCATTTGGCAACCAGTTTGCAATTATGATATTGTAGTATCCCATGGTTATGTAATCACTATTTGTGACCTTAGTCAGTTTTTGAGAAGCAAAATCGACTGGGAAGTTGGCAGTAGGTCACAAGACATGGTCATGTGTTGTTGCACTTAATGAGTGTGGGTGAATCACTTAACAACCACAGCAGAGCTGACATCATAAGGGACAATAATGTGGTATTTCACTTAATGAGTACATTGCTTAATGATGAAGTTTCAAGCCCAATTGTTATTATGTGAGACCACCTATATTAATTTTGCAGTTGCTCAAAAATGGGAAATATTCTCAATTTGTTTGTATTGATGTTTGGCCATATATTTTAGACTTATAACTTCTAAATAAGTGACATATGAAAGATATGAAATATATGACATAGCTACAGCCAGCTTATCAATCTTTGGCAGTATTTTATCCGAATGTATAGAGCACAAAAATTCACTATGGGAAGTATAGCCCCTCCTCTATAACTTTCTCCTAATTTGAGACAAGAGACCTAATGACCACAGCCAACTCTATGCTCTCTGAAGACCATTGAACAAAAAAAATAAATATTCATTTCTCTAAAAATTAGAACCATATCATTGAGGTTATATAGCTAGTACCATGATCTTCATGGCATTATACTGAGATAACTGCACATATAACTATTTTAATAGTAACTATTTTAATCTATTTCCAAATGCTAATCATTAAATCAGACTTTTATTCAGATATAATTATCAACATTATCATAATACAAAGCAGGATCTTTGCAGCAAGGTCACTGAGATATGGGAAGGAAGTACACCTAACCTGAAGTTTGTTTCCATCTTTTGACTGAATTTTTCATTATATTTGGAATCAATGAGCATGTGACACCATTCACCTCTTATTTTTATTCTTCCAGGAATTTTTTTTTCAAAACAAACCGTATATACTCGAGTATAAGCTGACCCGAATATAAGCCGAGACCCCCAATTTTACCACAAAAACTGGGAAAACTTATTGACTCGAGTATAAGCCGGAGGGTGGGAAATGCAGTGGCCACTGGTAAATTTCAAAATAAAAAAAGACTGGTCAAAAGTGCAAGGACCTGTCAGAAATCACTTTTTTCAGCCCTCTGGGTAGTCCTTTTGTGCATATGGACTACTCAGAGGGCTGAAAAAGTAATTTTTGACTGGTCCTCGCACTTGTGACCAGTCCTCGAACTTACGACTGTCCTCACATTTTACGTTTTTGCTCTATCTTATCACCATGGTGAAGAGAAGCAGCTGTGAAATGAGTGACATGGTTGTTAAGAATGCTACAATGGGCATAAATGATGACCAGTCATAAGTGCGAAGACCGGTCAAAAGTGCAAGGACCTGTCAGAAATCACTTTTTTCAGTCCTCTGGGTAGTCCTTTTGTGCATATGCACTACTCAGAGGGCTGAAAAAGTAATTTTTGACTGGTCCTCGCATTTGTGACCAGTCCTTGAACTTACGACTGTCCTCACATTTTACATTTTTGCCCTATCTTATCACCATTTCTCTCTCCCCCTCTCTTTCTCATTCTTTCTCTCTCCCCCTCTTTCTCTCTCTCTCTCCTCCACTCTCTCTCTCATTCTCTTTCTCCCCCCTTCCTCAGAGAGAGGTAGTAGGTTTGAGGAGAAAGATTGCTGTACAATAAAAAAGATGAAAGGGAAGAAAACCAACCCCAAACAAATATAAAGATATTAAGATAAAGAATGAATTGTTAAACTTTAAAGAATAAAAGAGAACAAATATGAATAAATAGCAATAATTAGAAACACACATACAAACATACAATGTATTTTCTTCGAACAGAGTATTTGGCTGGTTCACAAATTTAAACAGTTTTCAGTCATTCCACTTAAATTTACAATTTCTATATTTCCTTTTTGCCATATTTATTCCTCATCTATTTTTTAAAAAAATCAATATTACCCTTCATCCTCATCTCTAATTTTAATCAAATTCAATTTTTCACTTTATTCTATATTATACCCCTTCCCATTGTCATCTATTTTTATATCCATCCTCACATTGGTTAATTATGTAATATTACAGTTGTTCAATACAAATTCAACATTTTAATATAAATCAATTAGTTATATAACTATCTTTTTTGTATATTAATCAATATGAACATGAATATTCCAATTATTTCCATGCAATCCAATTTCTTACAAATTAATTACCAGTAATTATATTTACCAATAATAATAAACCAAATAATTTCCCCCATATATTCTTCCAAACCACAACTTAACCATTTCTGCTTTCAACACAATATACAATTAATAGTATCTCAATTATTACAATTCCCTAGTTAAATAGAGCTTTTTCTTTTGTGTTTTAAAATCTTGAACTCTCCTCTTTTGCCATTTGCCATGAATTTCCTATTGTTTGCACCTACTTTTTTTGATGAGGAAAAAGAAATCTGCCTTTCCAACGTTGCAAGCAAAAGAAAAAGAAATCTCTGCCTCATTTTGTCACGTTGCAGCAAAGACCCTGCTTTAGTTTCAGTTTCGCTTTTTTAGCATAGCTGGGAGGGGGAGGAAAAATGCTCCAGCAATTTACCTCTTTGCAGCTAGCTAGCAACAGAGCCCCGGTAAAACAGCTGAGAGCAAATCAGCTGAGAGTCGGGAGGCTCTTCAAATCAACTTATGGTAATTAACCTATACTGACGCTGAAAGGGGCTGTTTTTTCTATTTTTGCAGACAGGGGTCTACTCATTTAGGCATTTTTTTTCATGACTCAAATATAAGCCGAGGGGGGCTTTTTCAGCCTGAAAAACGTGCTGAAAAACTCGGCTTATATTCGAGTATATACAGTAATACAATATCAGTCCCAAATAAAATCTTTCCATTGGTTTGAAAGCATTCCCTTTCAGAACTGATACATTACATTGTATTTATCATTGTCAGTACCTTCCATCATCTTTATATAGGCAAATTAAGAGGCATCAGGTTTAAGGCCCGTATAAGTTTTGAGAAATAATTAACCCAAAAAGCTATTTCAGAATACCATATAATGTCTCTTCTTCATCAATGTCAAATTACAAAAGCCTTATTCTTTGATTACATAGACTGCATAGAAACATTTGGGGGGGGGGGGGAGTACTCATAAAAAACAAAGTAAAAAAAAAACATTTTCAGTCTTTGTAATATTTCACAGGCAATATACCATGCCAGCTAAAAGTAATTCCTTTATTTTCCATTTATAATGTGCTCAAAATTAGTACCTGTATATTTATATTTACTTACTGTGTTATTTCGGCCAAAAAATGTATATATTGCGTACATGTAGTAGTCAAAAAGCTGCGACATAAAATGAATCACATCAAATGCAATGGGCTTCAAAATGTTCATCATTTGCATGTATTTACCTTAGAGAAAAAAACAAAAACAATTCAATTTACTGACTCAGGAATATCCATATATAGTGCCTATCTACAAAATTAAACCAGATCTTAAACCTTATTATAGCTTTCCCCAAATGAGAATGAGAAATGCATCCAGTAGATCCAAGGTAGCCAGCTGGCACCCTTGTTAAGGTATTGAATGACAGCATTATAAATTGAACAATTCAAACTAAATAAGTATCAAAAATACTGAATGCTAGACATCAATGAAATATCCATAATTTACATGATTGCTGGGCGCCATCGTATATTCAAAGGAATATAGACTGGCTGAACTAAGATGTAGTTAAGCTGCTAAAATAAGTGAAAAAGCAGTATTACTGAATTGTGCTTTCCCTCTGAAGTTCTCATTTCCCACTGAACTGTGCATATCCAACAGTTTCTGAAACTTCCAGAGTAGATTTTTTTTTTGAAGATTCAGAGACTGTAAATGATCCCCAGGAATGGTATAAAAATGTTTCCCCTTTTTTTTGTCACAGAATAGATCTGATTCTGAATACTGTACCACATAACTAAAATCCAACACATTCTATCTGTGCTAGTAATACTGAATGTAAGATTTTTTTCTTGCTGCAATAACTGAAATGCTCAGGTTATTGAAAATATTCTTTCAAATATATGTTAATTTCTACATATGCTTATTGAGAAAGAGAACTCTGGAAAGAGATAAGGAGATCCATGCATAGCATAGACCACAGGATGTCAAACTCAATTTAATTGAGGGCCGCATCAGAGTTGTGTTTGACCTCGGCGGGCCAGGGTAGACGTGGCCAGAGTGGGCATGGCCAGGTTGACCTAAGATCTAAGGTCAAGGGCCAGATCTAAGTACCCTGCGGGCCAGATCCAGGCCCCAGGCCTTGAGTTTGACAACCCTGGCACCGACTATCTATCCATATTTTTCCTAACTGTGAGACAGAAGCTTATTCCTTTAATACCATTAAGTTCCCATTTGTGGAGCAAATTATGTGGCCTGTAATGCTAGAGTTTGGCACAGATATGTCCAATCGGATCTGTTAAAAATGCTGCACAGAATACACTTTTCCTTTCTAAGATTCTCAAATACGTATTCTATTCTTTATTCAGTGCCATATCTTCTATCCCAAATTTTAATATTTCATGCCAAAAGTGCCATCTTGGTTAAAAGCAATTATACAATATGGACATCATAAATCATGGAAATAATCAGGAAATTATATATCATTTATGCTGAATGTTCCAATGAAAATCATTATCCTTAAAGAAACATACCATAATCATAAAATACTTTAGGCCTCAGTGTAAGACGGGGTAGTCAACTCTGTTAGTAGTAAAATTTTCTAACTGCCCACCGGTTCCACAGTAATGGTGATTTATAAAGTAGGGACAAAACCCCTACCGCCCACCATGAAAGCTGGAAGGCCCACTAGTGGGTAGTAGGGACCAGGCTGACTACCACTGGTGTAAGAGATGCAGAGTGTATTTTGTAAGTAAAATGAAATCAAGAATAGAACTCTTCAGTATGAATGAATACCGAGTCTTTAGTGCTTCTGGGTGCAATGCAAGGAGTTGGTTATTACTTACAAAACTTTTCATGGCACAGAGCCAAGCTATTTGCAGGATTGGTTATCTCCAATTCTTTCTGTCCTTTCCAAAATCTGACAAGAATGGCATATGATGTATCCTTCTATTAAGCAATGCTATCTAAAGAGTCATGCCTTCTAAGCTATTGTGCCTACTGTGTAGAATAACTAATCCCCCCCCCAAATAATTCTTCTGTAAAGCATTGAAAATGTGGGTAATACCTATAGACATTTGACCAGGCTACAAGGTGAACCAATTTTTATTAATTATTAGTTTGTATGAGATTGGCCTCTTACATGTTTTTATTTCTGTTGTTTTGGTGTTTTCATTGTTGTTGTTTCACACCAGAGTAGCACTGTGCAAGAACATTGGCATTAAAGAGGCAATCATTTGTGGATAAAAAAAAAAATCTTGGGACATTGGTAATAATAGCTTAATTTTGTTTATAAATGTTCCTATTAGTCCAAAGAAAAAATATCAGAAGGAGAATCAACTTTTTTTCTTAATCTTTGGTTTCAGTGGCTGTAATACAGATTTAATCATATCAATTTTCCTAAAAATAGCAGCACATTGTGTTTAAACTATTAAATTTTGCAAAGAATTAAAACACTGACACAGACCAGGGGAATCAATTCAATTTACTGAGTTTAATTTATGATTTAATTTTTTCTATGCCCTGATTTGGGTGAAGGTGCTGAATCACGAATAGGAACTATAGTTTTCCTTTTCCAATATATAGGTTAATGTTAAACAGCTGATTCTTGCATATTTTCATTGGTATTCACTTAATATCTTATGCTAAACATATAAGTAGTAATAAAACAAATTGCACTGCAAAACATGTACAAAATGCCTGCATATATTTTTAAATGACATTTCTTCTTTTAATGGCATTAACGAAATTAAATAATACTTCCATGCCTTTTCTGAACTTCTCTTTCTAGCTGACACTCATTTTGCTTTAGGACTATTACACAATAATTCAAGCACTTAAGAACCCCTATAACCAATATAATTTACTCTTACCATGAAAGCACCAATGTTCCATTTTTTTTTAATATGGCATGTTTAGCTAGTAAAGAGTTTGAAGGACAATATTTAAGAAACCACGGGAAAAATGAAGTGCTTGTCACCTAAATCTTGTCCTTCTTACATAGTTTTTCCCACTGGGTGCCAAGAACATTTGTTTATCACTGCATCATTGTGCAGCTGAGTACTATTTATCTTCCAAGAATATTTCTTCATTCCGGCTATAAAATAAAACCAAATTTTCAACTTGCTTCTACAAAACTAGCAACCGGTCAGTAAATTGGTCATTGCCAGGAAGTTCTTTATTATACTCTACAAAAATCAAAGGCAATGAAACAAATGTGAACAAAGCAAATCATGTTTTTTGACAACTACAACCAGTCCTCATATAACTATCACTACTGGGACCAGCAACTCAGTCATTAAGCAAAGTGGTCACTAAATGAACTCTGCTTACAATCTTGCTTCAGCTTGTCTTTGTTTTACAGGCCTGCAAAGGTCATAAATCTAAGGACTGGTCGCAAAATCATTTTTTCAACACCATCGTATCCACAAACACTAAATGTCTCTATGCTATGGTCTGCAATGATTTTAAAGAAAACAGCATGGTCACATTTTTACTTAAAGTCTAGATTTTATTTCATTTTCACAAACTTACCTAGCTTTTAAGTTGCTCAGTGATATGATTAAGAAAAAAATTATTTTTAATACTAAAATGTGTTAATAATACATTTTAATACTAAAAAGTATAATAAAATACATTAATTATATAATGGTGATTGTTCTTATGAAGTTATATATTGCAATTCTGTTTTGTATTGGTACAATCTAAGACATCTTTTCCATGGCTAGGTATCTTTTTCTTAACAGACTTTCATCTGTACAAATGTCAAACTGGATGAAAGTGGATGTTTAAAGTGTTTGTCACCTTATATGTATTTACACAAACTTGCAAAATATATACAGTATATAAGTGAAAATATATAGGTGATCCTCAACTTATGACTGTGCTTAGCAACCATTCAAAGTTATGACAGACCCTGAAAAAGCTACTTATAACTCAGATTCAAAGTTTTGATGCCTGATCCTCTCCCCAACAATCATGTAAACACATTTTAGGTGCTAGACCACAAGCCGACATTTACAGCTGTTTGCCACATCCCATGTTCATGTGATTACGATTTTGTCAGAAACTGGAGTTTACTTCTGGTTTCTGGCAATAACCTTTCCTAGCAAACAACGGATTTGCTTAATGACTGCAGCATTCCCTTAATCAGCGCCCCCCCCAAAAAAGCCACAAAATTGGGTACAGTCATTTGATGACACACTCAACTACTGTCATAAGTTACAACCGTAATTGCAGGTTCAATTATGGTCATAAATGGAGAACTACCTCTATGTGTATTGCCATTTTTTAAAAAATCTTTTTCAGGTTGTTTTGATTGTTTTGATTTGTTCTTCAAATATTCCTGTACTTGCTCTGGCTTAGGCTGTTCTGTTATGCAACTATAAAGAAAGGAAGGAACTATCAAAGAGAAAACAATTCAAGGTAAGGTTATCCAAAATGGCTTATGGAGAAGCAGGATATACCATGAGCCATATCATATTTTATATTTATGTATGTGTGTGTTTGTGAGAGCGGGGGGGGGGGGGGAGATCTTGTAAATTCATCGTGGCTTTAAAAATGTATGTGAGCCTAACCAGTAAAAGCTGAAATTCTAAACAAACAAAAAAATCCTCATATTGGAAACCTCTGTTCACACACTTTTCAAGATTCTTTTGGGATATCCCTGCTTTTTACTCTTCCAAGGCTTTCATCAAGATATACCCTTTAATGTTCATGCTGGACTTGGTTAATACATAAAAGCACAGCTTTACCATTTTCCATCTTTATTTGCTTCAGATTATTACAATGAGAATGAAAACAAAAGCTTTACAAGTTCAAATATTTCACACAGTTAAAAGCTCTGTGGGCATCCCAATTAGCAATTTCTGAATACAGAACAGTAAAAGCTATACAGAATGCCACCACAGAAATCTAACCAAACAAAATAATTAATACCACAGGATTAATTGCAGTAAACATTATATTAACTCGTATATTCTACTTTGGGAAACTTTTTAAAAAATTACTTCATTAAAATAGGGACAAACAACTTTTTCTTAGCGGAATACTATCTGCACTGTTTGGTAACATGCTAAAAACTGCACTCCGAAATACTGGCAGAGCAAAGGCAGAACAGTGGGTATTGCCAAGCTAAATGTGAAATATGATTATTTTTAAACTTAATTAAATTTATATTGAAAGCAGCGGTGAAATCTGGCCGGATCTATCCGGCTTGCACCAACTGGTAGCACCGGAGGCAGGAGGCTCCACCCACCTGCCAGGACATCATTATGTCGGTTTTCTTTATCCTCTGCGCATGCGCAGAAAAGGCACACACACTCACATTCCCGAACCAGTTGCGAAGTGCATTTCACTGCTGATTGAGAGCCAGTTTGGAGTAATAGTTAAGGGATCAGGCTACAAACCAGGAGACACTACATTCTAATCCAATCTTAGACACAAAGCCAGCTTGGTGACCTTGAACCAGTCATTTTCTCTTAGCCCTAAGAAGAAGACAATGGAAAACCATTTCTGAAAAACCTTGCCAAGAAAACTGCAGCGACTTGTCCAGGCAGTTTCTGAGAATCAAACATGATTGAATGGAAGAAGAAAAGTTAAATTCAGTTCACTGAACGCAATGTCTGTCCTCTCTATGAATTTAATTACTTTCCCCACATTCTGTCAGGTTAAAAGTTATAGTTTGACTGCAATTTTGAGAGAGGTTCTGGAAGCCTCACTCAAAGTTTCAGGAATTACAAGTTCAACCTACCCATTTATCTCCAATGATTCCAATCCTTCCTAAATGGACAGAATTACAGTAATGGTTCAAAAGTCATTCCCTTGTAAAGTCTTGCTGAGACCAATTCTCACCCCTTTAATATCTATGTAAGCCTGATGAGGGAAGTTATCAACCATATTGGGATGAGGTATCATTAGCATACCAAGCTAAATACCATTGTTTTCAGCTGGGCTGGAAATATCATGGAAAACTTGAGAACCTGGATGAGAATAAGATGTTATTGGTTCAAAGACCAGCTAACTCTTTACTGGCTCCAAATATATCTCAGTTTGGGGGTACTTCCCACAAAGGAACAAGTTATGCCTTACTTGTGCCCCTAGAACCGTGATGGCGAACCTATGGCACATGTGCCACAGGTGGCACGCGGAGCCATATCTGTGGGCACGCGAGCGTTGCCCTAGCTCAGTTCCAGTGCACATGGACGTGCCGGCCAGCTGATTTTCGGGCCTTCTGGGCCCACTGGAAGTCAGGAAATGGGCCGTTTCTGGCCTCCGGAGGGCCTCCACGGGGGTGGGTAAGGCCGTTTTCGCCCTCCCCAGGCTCCTAGAAAGCCTCTGGAGCCTGGGGAGGGTGAAAAACGGGCCTACTTGGCCCATCATGCCATCGTGTACCAAAAGCGGGGGGAGGGCGGGCGGGTCATGTGTGCATGCCCGGGGCACATAGAATTATGGGTCACACACATGCGACACCCCCCCCCGTGCTCCCCCTTTTGGCACTTGATGGCAAAAAGGTTAGCCATCATTGCCCTAGACCAAGGGTTGGCAACCTGCGGCTCCGGAGCTGCAAGTGGCTCTTTGGGCCCTCTGCTGCGGCTTCCTGTCCCATCACTGGTTGGCCCCGCCCCTCACCCCTCTTACTTTTTGGACTCCAGCCTGAAACAGTAGGAAGTGAAGGCTGCCTTATGCGCAAATGTGGCACAAAGGCAGGTACAGGGCCGCTTCGCTCCTGCACTCTCCTCCCCCCCTCCTCTCATGACCCCCTGGCCAGCTGTGGCTGAGCCAGGAGCATGCGCACACACAAGGAGACCCTCCTTAAGCAAGCTGCTTCCCGCTCTGCATGCGCCTTTCCTGAGCTTTGGCGCTTGCTTGAGAAGGGTCTTCCCATGCGTGCACATGCTCCCGGCTCAGCCACAGCTGTCCCAGGGTCCTGAGAGGAGAAGGGGGAAGAGGGTCAGCAGAGAGTGCAGGAATGAAGCAATCCTGTACCTGCCTTCACTCCACATTTGCACGTAAGGCAGCCTTCACTTCCTGCCGCTTCAGGCTGGAGTTCGCACCCTCTGCACTCGGCTGAAGAGCTGCCAGGGGTGGGGGATGACACGGCAAGGTGATGGCCGGAGCATTAGTACAGGAGAGAAGCTGCGTCCTGTTAAGACCCTCCTAAGAAGCAGCCACCCATCCCATGCATGCCTTTGCTGCACTTTGGCACTTCTTGAGGAGGGACTCCCTGTGCGTGCATCTCTATTCTGTGCTGTCCCCAGGTTCTTACACCCAAACTACCACAATATTTAAAGCAGGGCTCAAAACCTCAGCAACATACCTGGCAGGGTATCTAGGGATATTTTTTATAGACATTATAATGTAAATAATTAAAAATGAATAATTTGTGGGCTGGATTTAGAATTTCTTCTTATTTTTCTGATTTCAAACTCCTGAATTTTTTTATATATGACAAGATATATGTGACATTTTTATATGTCATTTTTGTCATTGTCATTTTTTGTCTTGTCATTTTTATATATGACAAGATCCACTAAAGTTGACTAAAATCTCAGAGGTAATTCTGTATAGTATTCAAACAAGCAAATATAACAACAGATTATTAGTCCAAGGAGAGGTACTAAGAGTTTGGCCATGAATATTGGCAAAATTTATTAACCTGTTATGGCAGAATCCCAGAGGATTCTGAAGAATTACAACTCATGCATTTAGGTGAAGCTAACCAATGTAGATTTCCTCCAAGCATAATGAAATATCAAAAAAGAGCTCAGGGAAAACAGCATTACAAGCAAAAAATGCATAAAAATAAGGTTCTGTGGAAAACAATTTAATTACGTTCCCTTATGTCCATATGATAAAAATCCATTTAAATTATAAGCTAATGAGTCAGTAGGATCACTTGATTGGGGATTGTTATGAAAAATCTCCTTAAATACTGAAGCAAATTTTATTTCATCAGGGATTATATTGACGCACATCCAGAAGTAGCAAATTCTCCAAGGATCACCTCTTACATCTTAACAAAGATTAAGTAGCAAGCAGAGCAACCAAACTATTTAAAGCTTCCTTGTAACACATACCTGTTTAACACATCATTGATTCTGTTAAAATATTGCAATAAGATATTGCCATATTAACCTCCCCTGACTGGAACTCCATGTAGCATATAATGCAATTCTAAAAAGTTTATAAATACTTTCCCTACACGTAAGAATATAATTTCCACACAGAAACTATCTGTTGTGAGCTTACTTCCAATTCAGCTCTGATACAAATAAATATTAGTTTGTAAAACAAAAAGAAAATAAAAGTATGGCTCCTTAGCCTTTTATTGGGAGCTTTGGAAGATCAACTATGTTTGCTATACATGTATAAAGAAATAAGGGCCTTCTTTATTTCACAATAATTTATTTTTACCTGTAAAATGAACTATTTGATCCACAAGAATCTTTCTCTTCTGAATTCAGTGACATTAATTTGTGTTTACCTATTCTTTGTTAAATTCGAAAGAATGTTTTTTTGCTTTCTGTTTCATGTATGAGGTAAACAGTGCAGAAAAAAGAAATCTCAAAAATCCATAATTCAGCATGGGATAAAACTCTTTTTTCTTCAGTCCAAATCATAACATACAAGTTGACCATAGTGATTTGGGGGGATGGGGAGGGGGGGACAAGGAGAAGAAACAACTATTTCGACCATTTACCCAGCAAATTTCTAATATTATATAACATGTTCAATCTAAAGAATCCATACACTCTCAAAAACAGACACTCAATATTCACACACGGTCAAATAAAGGTGAAAAGAATAGCATTTGCCTTTGCATTCAATACTATGTTGCTACTGCTCTTGGCATAAGCTGCATAGTACCTGGTGATCGGGGTAGTACTGAGTGCAACACCAAAACCTCTAGCCAGGTATATAAAAAGCACAAAAAGACAGCAGAAGCAGGAGTGCTGCAACAGACACCTGACTTGATAGATTATTATTGCTCCTGGAATTTGTGAGTGGCTACAAGGAGACTTGATTTAGAAATATGCCTATTCTTCCAAAGCAACAGTGCCATCACCTGGAAGGTGAGACTGAGGCAAAATCCAATGCCCAGAAGAAGAAGGTAATTCCCCCGCACCCCCATTCAACACTCCCCTTTAGCCTGGGGTTGAGGATGAATGACAGAAGACACAGTTTCTGTTTCCTAATCCCCAGCTCAAAGCTGCAGATGATAGAGACCCATAAGAGCCAAAAACCACCAAGAGAGGCTGGGCACTAAAGGGCTTGTGGCTCTAAAACAGTTAAAAAAATGGGAATACTTCAAACCTGAGCTTGAAGAACCATGATTTCTTTAAGCATACACACAAACGTAATCTTTGTTATGTATGCCAGATATACATACGCCAAAAACCTCTCAATAAAAATAAGCACAAAATACTAAAGAACAATACTAATTACCAAGATTGATCAGTCATAAATGAGACAAATAGAGAAAAAAAATAGAGGCAGACAGACTCAAGTAGACTGGGATGATAAATTAGTATCCTGATTGGACGGAAGAAGCAACAAATAAACTTGGCACTGCCTGCCAAGGAATTTCTTGAGAATGGGATAGATCACTGTATTTCAACCTTGGCAACTTCAAGATATGTGGACTTCAGTTCCCAGAATTCCGCAGATGGAAGACCTCACAGAGCATCTGCACATGGGATGTGTACTGATGGATATTTTTATAATGGCACCATAATAAGACTGTGGATGAATCCTCCCAGGTTGCTTTATTCTGTGCCTCTTATTACATTATTATATGCTTTTTATTTATGTTTATGGATTTTAATGTATGTGTTTCTCTATATAACTAATATTCCATATATATTTGGTATGTTTTCAAGCTATAACACTATAATAAAGATTAAGAAAATACAAACACACACACACACACACACACACACACACACACAGAAACATATATTCATACATATCTTTTGTGATAATTATTATACAATTGAAATGAACCATCCTTGTATTTTTGCAGTGCTTGTTCTTTTGCCCAAGAAAAGCTTGATATATTTTCATGAGTGTGTGGAGACTTCTGATAAAAACTTATTTTCTACTAAAACTTAAGTTCCAATCTTAAATATATATATATATATATATGATAAATCACACACAGTGCACATTTAAAAATAAAAATCCTAAAAATTCACTTACCAACAAGCCTAATTACATTAAGTGTAGTGTTGGTTAAAATTGGGGCATTCACCTTGTTGAGGCAATAATCTGATCTCTTCCTGCTCCTCAGAGTTTCTCGAGAAACACTAGGTTAAAGATATTAATTGTTAAGTATACAGATAGCCAATAAAATGCTCAAAAGTGTCAGAAAAACAAATATTATTTCATTTTATGTCAGCAAAACAGTGTATATATATATATATATATATATATATATATATATATATATATATATTCATTCTATATCAGGGCTGTCAAACTCGTGGCCCACGTGGCTGGATACATCACGCGCTGGCCACGTCCATGCCGTTTAGTGAAGGGGAAAAAAGTTGTGATACATCACATGATGCTGCTGTGATGACACAAATTTGACACCCCTGTTCTATATCAAACCTGTGACTATATTGGGACTCTCATTATCCCAAATCAGTGTCATGATGCAATTTGCGTATTAAAAAATCTTAAATCAGAGACACCTAATAAATATTGTGTTGAAAGTGAATGCGTGTGTGAGGGGGGGGTGAGGGAGGGAAAGAGGGAGGGAAGGAGGAAAGGAAGGAAAGGAAAAACCAAAGAAATATTTTTCTTTTTTCTCTCAGAAATTCATTCATTTTTTTCTTTCTTGTTCGGTTGGTCTTTTTCCCCCTTTCCTTTTTTAATCTATTTCTACTGCAGTTTAATTAAATAGTAGATATTAAAGTTTGTTCAAGTTTAAAGTTTTAGTTATTAGTTTTAGTTTAGTCTTTATTCTTTTAAGTATGTAACTTTCTTAACAGTAGTTAAATGAAATGTAATATATTTGTTCTGCTTTGAGTATTACCATTTATATTATTACTTGAACTACTTGTATAATTAATTGTATTGGGTTAAAATTTAATACAATTCTTATAATACAAAATGAAGTTGAAGATAATGTGTTCATATTGTAATATATTTTTATTGCTTTTGTTCTGACATCTTGGAAATTTAATTTCAATCATTTAATTTTATCAAACATGAAAAAATTGTAAAATCTTGCCTACCGCCATTTTATTATTCATATTCAAATGAAAATAATTGCTGGAGTAATTTTAGGATCCTTTTAGGATCTATTCATTGTCATCCTCTCTTACTTTACTCTTTGGATTAGAAAATACAGCAGATAACAATTTAATTTTATAGGCAATTTATAGTGTTTTATTATTCTGTATAAGTATTATTAGGACTAGAAAGAACAGACTTATTGGTTTTTATTCAACTGAATACACATTCAATTGTGTATTGACCTTGAGTACAAATCAATAGTGCCTTAGAATTAAAGTGTCATTAATTTTGGAAGCAATGAGTATTACAAAAAACCAAATCTTTACACAAGGAGGATTTAGTGTGATAGATGCTTAAAAGGTTATATAGCTTCTTTCCAATTATAGAGGATTTCTTACTCTCTCCGCTGAAGATATACCTAATGCCAAAGTCAAAACATTTTGGCTCTAAGACAACACAGCATGTGCTCACCCTCACTAGAAGTCAAGGACCTCAGGACCTAAGACAATTTACAATAGTATTGTGATGGCCATTAGTTTTAACAATCCTAAACCAGAAGTCTAGCTAACTTCTTTCTACCTAACTGGCACAAAAGTTAAGCAGACTGGCTTGGATTTGATTTGCAAGATCACAGAAAATCACAGGCTTGCAATTAAAAATACATTCCAGAAAATGGCAATAGTTTATTGTTGCCAAGAAAACTACATGGATGTGTCTACAATCTCAGCAGGGGAACTGAGCGCAATTCAAAAACAGGCTTTAATTTACGGGGGTCATAGAGAATAAATGATCATAATTAACAACCTTGATATATAATCTCCTGAATTAAAGGCAGCATTTCTTAAATAGAATAGTCTTCACCTACTGATAACAATAGAAATCGACAACTAAGCACCATGGGCACTAAGTGGAAAATCATGTTAGCCCAATGAGCTTACAACCTCACTGTAGTCGTTAAATGAAACATCACATGTTTAAGTGAAACATCACACCTTAGAAGTTTACTTCTGCCTTCTCTAAACTGCTTGTCACAAGTCAGTTGTAAAGCACAGAAATGATGATCATGTGATTGAAGGACTCTGAAACAGTCAGAAATATGAAGTTTGGTTGCACAGCTTATTTCTTTTTAACACTGTAATTTAGAACAGTCCTTAGACAAGGCAGAAGCAAGGATTACCTGAAATACTATTTGAGGAATAATGGTATAAGGCAGGGGTGTCAAACTGGCAGCCCGTTGGCCGGATGCATCATGCACAGCTCATGCCCACCCAGGCTCCACAAAGGCAAAATACGTCATGATACGATTGAATTTGACACCCGTGGTATATAGGTATCATACTCCTGTCCATGCTTGTGAATTATAGGAAATACTTACCTGACCACTACGTGCCATAAAATTCTAGGCAAGTGGAATCAGCTGTTTGTGCTAAATCAGGCTGCGATAATGTGCTGAAGCTTACCAGGCTGTTGGCTATTTGCTGCAAGGATGCTAGCCAGATGAATACCAATGGATGTTGGTAGGCAGAGGCAGATTTTTTTTTTGTTTTCCTCCCAAAAACTAATGTGAACTTCTTATATTCTGGAGCATCTTATACTCCGAAAAATATGGTAGCTAGAATCTTCTATTACTCTGGCAAATGACCCAAAATATCTTAAATAGGCTCCTGCTTTCATGCTGGCTCAGCATGCTGAGCTTGTCAGTTGGAAAGGTAACAGCCCAGGTTTGGGATCCGAGCATTATGCAACAGGGAAAAAAATTGTTCTTCCTTTTGGAATTTTAGTAATGTTGAAGTGACTAACAAATTCTCAAGAATGGAACAAATTGTAAAATATGTATGCTCAAAGTACCTTTTTACAGGAGCATCTCCAGTCTGTTCATCAACATAGTCCCTTTTCAGTTCTTCAGGTACATCACTATCACTATCATACTCTTGATAGGCGCTCTTTTCTTGTTCATCTGATTCATACTATCAACAGATGGGAGGAGTTTTCAGTTTCTTTGTGACAATCCAGAATTCCCATTAAACTTTCCCTTAGAATATAAATGTTTATACAGAGCAATATTGCCTCAAGTAATATAAATTATACCATCTTATTTTACTGTTTTCTACTATTTCACAGCATTGTATTTATTTGTTGTCGTTGTTTTAGAAAATGTATTGTAATTCAGCCAGAATATCCTGTCAAATTTTTTTAGAAATTTCAGAAAAAAATAAAGGTTGATTAAAGATCATCTTCTTCTTTTCACTCCCACAAATCTGGCTTCCACAACTTGTTTTAATCCGCATCAAATATTACCTTAGGAGAAACTTTCTATTGCCATCCAAAGTGCAAGAGAGAACAGAATTAGACTTGCAAATATTGTAATCAGCATTTTATTTTAACCTCTTTTGAATGCTGAATGTGAGCTTTCAGTAAAGTGAGAAAAACAATGGATGACTAGCAAAAAGGAAAAAGAGCCAAGGGAAGTTTCTCACACCCAATATACATTTGAAACTTGGATCTAAATAAAATGAGGTAACAATTTGTCAAAAATTATGATTTAACAAAAATATGTTTCCAAATAAATGGATTCCAAATTAAAGATTGATGAAACTGATAGTGTAAATCTAATAACCATCCAACCATGTTTAAGAAAAATATGCACATTCATTTTTATAATTTTTTGTTTATTGCAAAAATTAGAGGAAATCAAAAGATTGCCCATTGCAGACTTTTTCTTGTATCACTCTGAGGATTAATTTATTCTAATTATTTTAAATTGGGAAGCAGCCCTGTAAGCTATAATAAATACAAAACATATGTAAAATAGCACACATCATTCAGTTATAAGCAATCCAAAGCCTGGTTAAAGAAAAACACATTACTGTGTAAAATAGATGCAATTAATAGACCTCCTATTTGCTGTTTTGATATCATATTTAAACAAAACAAAACAAAACAAATATGAATTTGAATTTTATTATCCAAAAATTGTAGGAGCAAAAAAACAGGCTTATACCATTATTTTGTTCAAGTTCTCAACAGTTTTGGAAGCATCATATATAAAGTAGACATGATTCCACTCTTGGTAGTTCTGCTGTTTTATTTCAACAAACAAAGAGGGAATACAATGGCTCAAACGGTTTGGACGCTGGGTTGGAGGTTAGCAAACAGTGTTCGAGACCCAAATGCTGCCATGAGAAGGGATGAACTCCGTTCTTTACTCCAGCTGGGACATAAAGGAGCCCTCTACTGGGTGTCCCCAGGCAACAGTAATGTCACTAATTCTTTGAACTCGTAAGAGCCTGGGTGCTTCTAACACAAGTGTGATGTGACTTCAACAAACTTAGGGTTTTTAAAAATCATATTAAAAGTGAACAGTTTGCTGTGACATAAGCTAGCTTCAAACCTCAAGAGTTAGGACTACAATTTTCCTCAACTATGATACCTGGAAATTTTGGAATGTATAGCCGAAACATATCTGGAGCACAGGAAAGACTGGCATAAGCTAATCACAAATCAACTGTAGTAATGAGTGCACAAATCAACTGTAGTAATGAGTGTGATATAATGTATGTGTGCGTGCACATAAAAAGAAAAAATTCAGATCCAGCAATTAAAGAATGGTATCAAGTGAGGGCAGAGAGTAGTTTAAATATTTAGTTACATAAATAAATAGTACTATTCACTGAAGCTATAGCCCACTCCAAATCAGCACTCATTAGATGGACAGGTAACATAAAATAAAAAGTATCAAAATATTCCTAAAACAAGAGTAATTTACTTCTCAAAGCAAACTATCAGTTCTTTTAATTTGTTATGCCCAAGTTAAAAAGGTTGCTGACTAATTCCAAATGGGCAGCTTTGGGTCTTTTAATAGTTGTTGTTGTTGTTGTTGTTGTTGTTATTATTATTATTATTTATTGAACTTTTATACCACCCTTTTCCTAGTGGACTCAGGGCGGTGAACAGCCAGGTAAAAAACATAATACAAAAGTTAAAATCATTTTAAAATAATTTAAATACAGTTTGGCCCAAAATTTAAAACATGTCAATTAAAATCAATCAATATCAAACACTAAAACCAATAAAAGGTCAGGCCAAACTGGCTAACTGAAAAAAGTAGGTTTTTAGGGCCCGACGAAAAGTCCGGAGGTCTGGGATCACTCGTATCTCTGGGGGTAGATCATTCCATAGGGTAGGTGCCGCCACAGAAAAGGTTCTCCCCCAGGGGGTCGCCAGCCGACATTGTCTGGCTGACGGCACCCTGAGGAGGCCCTCTCTGTGGGAGCGAACTGGCCGGTGGGAGGCAATTGGTGGCAGAAGGCGGTCCCGTAAGTACCCAGGCCCTAAGCCATGGAGCGCTTTAAAGGTGATCACCAACACCTTGAAGCGCACCTGGAAGTCCACTGGGAGCCAATGCAGCTCGCACAGGAGAGGCGTCACATGGGAGCACCCCGTCGCTCCCATAATCCCCCGCGCGGCCGCATTCTGCACCAGTTGGAGCCTCCGGGTGCACCACAAGGGGAGCCCCATATAGAGAGTGTTGCAATAGTCCAGACAAGAAGTGACGAGTGCTTGAGTGACCGTGCGTAAAAGTTACAATGTAACTTTTAAAATCTAAAGAAATAGTAAATGTTCTCCCATTATTGTCATCAAGTTGTAAATGTCCATTTCCCTTTCATTCTGTATGAAGTGAGTCATGTCTTTGGACGATATATATGGGAGAAGAGTTTGTCAGCAGATGTCCAAGCACAATTTAACATTCTGTCTAGCAAATGAATTCAGTTCTTGATAGTTAAGGATGCCACTATTTGGTCTTATAACTGCATCAATTGCCCATATGCATGACCGATTACAGTAGATTTAGGAAGTCTACACACTCCTCTTAAAATGCCAAGTTTTTGAGATGTAAAAAAATCAGATCAAGATAAATCACGTCCAAATTCTTTGCATTTTTAATCTAATATATAATCTATACAATGCAACGAGAATGTCGAAACAAACTTCAAATCACCTTTTGACTCCTAATTGTCATATTTCTTTTGAATATCAGTGACTGATACTCTATGCACTACAACTTATAGGACTTTTTTTTTTTACTTACCCCATTACAAGCCAACACATCTTCTGTCTCGTCATCCTTGTTGTTGGCTTGGATTTCAAAGGGATTTCCTCCATTACGATATTGCTCAAAAAGAGTTAGACCTCCTTCTGTTTCTAATGCAGGCTGCTTGCTTGGTGACACAGTAGGGGAACGTGATTGTGCCATGAACTTAAATTCCTATTATCAACAACAGAAGATTATTTATACACTGGTTGTGAAGTCTAAATATTTATCAACGTTATTACATGTTGATACAACACTTTCTGAACAAATCCTGCAATATTAACTTTTTAGCCAGTAATGCTTTCATTCCTGCATTTTTAAAAACTCCACATTTAATGGTTATTTGAATGCCTGTATAATTTTAACAGATCTGTCAAATCCCTTCACAGGATATACAGTATAATACACCTTAGAAGCTTTTCAATGCATTGCAATGAATTATGTAAATAGAGACTTAACATGTGTACAACTATGAAAATTCAAATGCACTTGGCTTTAATGGCTGTTTAAAAATATAATAATAAAAATAATTGAATATATAAAAATTTGTCAAAACTGAGTTCAGAAAAGCTGCCAAAACTGCTTTTGGGTGTATCAATATGCAGCCTGTAACTCTAAGCTGACAGTGGAGTAGATCTGTAGTTCTTATTCCTAGAAGAGATGCCTCATAGGTTCTCCTTCACTCATGGAGTCTGACAATGTATCTCCTCCTTTTTTCAGAGCTGTTGAAAGTTAGAGCTATCACCATCTAAGAACAGCTGACAATTCCATAGTTCCCTTCAGCAGAAGACGCAACTAGTTTATTAATGCTGAACATGGTTTGGGCTTGGTTAGTTCCACAAACTTTCTCTTAGCTATTTTGGTGAGAGTTTAGAGATCCATGGTAACCATTATAGTGATGCCCAAAAAGTTAATGAGTAGAGATATATATGATACAAGATTTCAGTAATACTATGTAACAGCCTTGATCAAAGCAGCCATTATCTTTCCTGTGTTTTTTTTTAAAATTTATATTTATATGCCGCCCTTCTCCGGAGACTCAGGGCGGCTTACAATGCATTAAGCAATAGCCTTCATACTTTTGTATATTTTACACAAAGTCAGCTTATTGCCCCCACAAACCGGGTCCTCATTTTACCCACCTTAGAAAGGATGGAAGGCTGAGTGGTGAGAATTGAACTCATAGTAATTGCAGGCAGCTGGATGTTAAGTGCTGCCTTAGTAGAGGCATTAGCCTCCTACACCACTCAGGCTCAAGGTCAAGGTTTGAAATGGTCTGGACTTACATGAAGTTGCAATATGCTGAAACTTGATTTAACAGGACAAAGTTCCCAGGTCTCATTCTCTAAGAACATTCGCAGTTCTTCAAGACGAGTTCTGAAATAAATAATAAGTGTCAGCAAAAGCACGTTGTGCTGTGATATTTTAGAAAAAATATCAGAAAAGAAGCAAAGTCTTCACCAGGGCCATATGGTTATACATGATAGAGGAAAGATGGATGGAGGTTGATTGGTTCTGTTTTCACTAGAATCGTTCAATGAAACTATGAGTAATTTAGATTAAGAAATATAGCTGCATAATGCACATAACATTATGATATAATTGCTAAACAGGCATCACACAATGCATACATTCTAACTTTCCAACTGGCGAACCTATGCACGGGTGCCCCAGGTGGCACACGGAGCCGTATCAGTGGGCACACGAGCATTGCCGTAGCTCAGCTCCAGCGCACATGTGTGCACCGGCCAGCTGATTTTTGTGCCTTTTGGTCCCACCAGAAGTTGGGAAATGGGCTGTTTCTGGTCTCTGGAGGGCCTCCAGGGGGTGGGGAAGGCCGTTTTCACCCTCCCCAGGCTCCTAGAAAGCCTCTGGAGCCTGGAGAGGGTGAAAAACAGGCCTACCGGGCCCACTGTGCCATCACGTGCTAAAAGCGGGGGAGCGCATGTGCAGGGTTGGGTGCATTGAATTATGGGTGTGGGCACACATGTGGGTGACTTCGCCGCGCTCCCCCTGCTTTTGGCACACAATGGCAAAAAGGTTAGCCATCACTGAACTAGAAGCACTGAGTCTTTGAATAACAGTCATCAGGAAACGAAATGGGAGCAATACTTGATTAGCCTTTTGATCTCTTGGCTTTCCTTGGAATTTTCCCAACAAGTACATGTAAAATTTTCTAAAAACTACAATCTTTACTCCCCCCCCCAAAATGCAACAATTTTCCTGACTAGAAGACAGTTAAAGCACAATTACAGAAATATAATTAATGTATCACTCGTAGCATAAAAACAATTAGCAACAGTAAAAAGAGATTGGAAAAACACTATAATGAAGAATATATTATTGTTTATTAACTTAAATGACATTTTATTTATTTATGAAAATTTACCGTACTTTTCAGAGTATAAGACACACTTCCCTCCCACCCCCCTCCAAAAGAGGGTGGAAATGTCGATGCGTCTTATAGACCGAATATGGCCATTTTTGGCCTCCCAACACCACCACCCCCCCCCGTGCATCCCATTTTTGCTAAAAACGAGACACGCAGAGGGTTTGGGAGGCCTGCAGAGTGCTCCTAGGGGCCAAGGAAGGCAAAAACAGGACGTATGGAGTTTGGAAGGCCAAAAACGGGCCCGTTTTTCACAAAAATGGGACCTGCAGAAGGTTTGAGAGGCCTACAGAGTGCTCCTGGGGACCGGAGAGGGCAAAAATGGAACATGCAAAGGGTTTGGGAGGCCAAAAACGGGCCTGTTTTTCACAAAAATGGGCTGTGCAGAAGGTTTGGGGAGGCCTGCAGGGTGCTCCTGGGGCCAGGAAGGGCAAAACGCGGATGCACGGAGGCCAAAAACTTTTTTTTTAATTGTTTTCCTCTTTAAAATCTTGGTGCGTCTTATAGTCTGAAAAATATGGTATATGGTGACCCAACTGACTCTCAGTGACTCTGGTGGGCTTACAAAAACATTTACTGAGTTATTTCTTCTTGAGATTGCTCACCAAGCTAAAACATAAAGTTGAAACAGTTTTCAAAATATCCAGCAAATAATGTATTTTTCTTTTATCATTTCCCTTTAGAAACTATAAAAACTGAATAGTTTTGCTGAAAAAAACCTGAACAACAGATATCTGTAAGAGACTCAGATCAACCAGCAGCGTAACAACCAGAAATAGTATTGTAAATGAATTTTTAAGTCTAAAGTGAGAGTCAAGTTTGGTGTTCTGGTTAAATGTGCCAGATTAGAAACAAGGAAATCATGATTTCTAACTGTCTTAGGCACAAAGCCAACTGTGTAACTTTGGAACAGTCACTGTCTTTCCGTGACAAACCACTTCCAAAAATATTGCCAAGAAAACTGCAGGGATTTGTCCAACAGTCATTATTAAGGTTGACCTGAAGGCCTGTGCACAAAGTTTAAAGTAAAATGTGGGATTAATTATCCAATAGTTTAAAACTCTTCGTTGCTAGAAAAAGAAAGATACTTTTTTTATATAATAAGAACAGTCTATATTGTGGTTCTTTTATTTTTGATTTAGGCTAACATACAAATGGAATTAGGGATTAGGGTATATTGTGTACATTATTGGAATTATATAGAAATATATATATTTAAATTAGCAGTCAGATAGTCAGAAGTTATTACTCAAAGTCTGTGATTTAATTTCTGCCACTTATAATGATGGGAAAAAGCTTGGCAAGAATTCCTGACTTACTAATAGCTGGATTTGCCAATACTGATCTATACAAATAAAGAATCTGTATTAATGGATGTCAGTTCTCATAACTCTTCATTTTGGGGAAAAATGACTTCCTTTTTTAGAGAAAAATTTATGTTAATTTACACATTTTATATGAAGCATTCACTTTGCTTTTTCTTATTATATGGACACCACATAACATGGGATGCATAAGCATGGGCTTTATAATTTGTTTCCACTATATTAATTATTAAATTTCTACAACTGAAAACATTGTAAAACTTACCTGTGATAATTCTTGAAATAATTAACACTTTGTTTTCTAATGGAATCTTGTAACACTTCCGACTTGCTGCCACAAAATTCTTCTCCAACCTGCACCAGCCTAGTACAAACAATATCCCAATTAAGCATTCACTACAGCATGTAGTCTTAATATTTTTTAAAAACTCTTATCTTTTATGGGTCTCTAATCTCTGCAGATCTAGAGCAATTTCTTAAAGTTTTGAAATAGCTTTCCCAAAAGGCTTTCTAATTAAAGGCATATTGCAAAATATTGCAATATTAACTTGCCTACAACAGCATAGATAAAACTTAATTTAGTGGGAACCTGTATCTGATTTGAATAAGACATTCATCTCTAAATATGTAAGAACCTCATTTATAAATCCTGAAAATCAGAACATTTGGACTCATGACGATCTTCTTGGATCAATCTTACATTACATCAACGGTGAACAATAATGACATAGTTGCTAATAGTTTCAATGCTTGATTACTGCAGTACAAAAATTGAAGCTAATTGAATATATGGCTACGGAGGTAGCAAATGGTTTTTTTTGGGGGGGGGGAGATATCACATCACTTCAAAGTGGAAACAGGTGAATCTATCACCAGTTGTTTCCCAAGCAATTCATTATAGCATATAAAGCTTTGTATCTCTTGGATCCAAATTACTAGCAGAATCATCTATGCCTGTGTATGTCTTCCACATAAGATATCCAAAGGAAAATCTTTTGCAGACCTACTGTGGATGTAGAAACTTTTCTATGGAGCATGGAAATGGAGGCTGGTTCCTATTCATTACACTTAAGTCTTTTCAGAAATGTTTATAATTTATAATAGATGTTTGGTCTCATTTTCTACATTTTTATTGCATGAAAATATTGGAAAGTTACCTGAAGTGGCATATCAAATTTATCTGAATAAATTGATCCTTTTGCAGGCTAAGGGATTGTAGCAGAGCACCAATGTGGAGGAAGTTAAACTATAATATAACTAAGAGCTTCGGGAGATTGTTCTATCTATAGCCAAATGGGCTAAGTAATGAACAGCAATTTTATCTCCTATACAGTATTATATACAGAACCGTGTCAATCTATTTTGCATAATTATTTTGATAACATTTCCTTAAAATAGATGCTATCCAAATTACCTGCTGATAATATCCAGTACAAATATGAAGTCATCATATTTGAAATTAGACATATCGGTGCCCAGCAAATAGGTCTTCACTTTCAATTGGACATCCTAGGTAAAAACAAAAAGGCTGGAATACTAAAGAAACAATAATTTGCTGTATTAACTATTTATAATTAAACAATCATAAAGCATAAAGAAGGGAAAATCTTGAGATGACATCGTTGTTTGCTCGTCAGCTGAAATTCATCAAGGATCTCCATATTTGCAGGATAGTTGTTTATTTAAACTCAGTTTTAAAATTAAAATTACCGTATTTTCCAGCGTATAAGACGACTGGGCGTATAAGATGACCCCCTACTTTTCCTATTAAAATATAGGATTTGGGCTATACTTGCCGTATAAGACTACCCCTCAATGTTGTCGGTGCTCCCGTAGCGTCATCGGTCAGCGCCGGCAACTCAGATTCGAGAAGCTGTGCCGATCTCGTCAAGGCTGCATGCCGCTGAATGGTGGACCCAGCTGGTTGCTGCGTGGAGCTTCCCCCACTGTCCCAGGCATCCAGGTGGATATTACCGACGCTCCGACTTCCCCAGACAGCTGGGGCTTGCCATCACTCAGGGTCAGCTGGGGAAGTCGGAGCGTTGGTAGGCTTATACCTGGCGTATAAGACGACCCCCGACTTTTGAGAGGATTTTCCTGTGTTAAAAAGTAGTCTTATACACCAGAAAATACGGTAATATTAACATACTTTATTGTCTGTCCCTTGCTTGTTACTTGTTGAGAAGCACCCAGTCTGGCAGGGAGGGATCAAGCATGGAGCAAGCCTGGAATCATTGTGCAATCTCAAAAGTGTATAGACAGAATATAATTTTTTTGCTTTATTAAATGTATATGCTGCCCATCTTCCTGATAAGGGTACTCTGGGTGGCTAATAATACTACAGAGTAAGCTTGAACTCTGCATGTGTGGGTCTTGTTCACACCTTACATTATATTTTATTCAGAAATTCAAGCAATAAAGATTTTTTTAAAATTTAAAAGTAGGATCGACAACATTGTGGGAATTCAACTTGATTATAGCAGTTTAGGGCTACTTTTCAGATATATAAATATTTACAACCAACTGTTAGTACAAGCACAGATAGATAAAAAAACCCCAGATGGTTAAATATAAAGTAATGGCTTTAATGTTATAAATCATCAAAAAATCATAGAACAGATCCAGTAGAAAATCTTGTGTGTTTTTTAGCATCTGTTCTTCCACTTTAGTTGGGGAAAGTTGCTATGAGAAAAGACCGTGTTGCTATTGTTCATGAAATGGAGTTCTGCAGTGAATACTTATGAGTCTATTCTAAACAATGCAGTGATTATATTTTTTACTACCAAAGGGGTTCCTCTAAATGGAATTCACCAGAAGATTCTGATTGTTCATGGTGATGGCTGTGTTGACATGAGTAGTGTGCATTGCTGTATCAAACAATAGAAAAAATTGTAAACTGGGAAGAGCTATTTGTGGATCAAGAATTAAGTAGATGACCTATGACACCAAACAACTAGTTTCATGTGAGAAAGGTTGATGAACTGTTTAAAGACAATAAGTGAATCATTGAAGGGAAATTGCTGTCAAGGTTGGCATATCACAGGAATGGGTTTCTGTCCTTCAACAATGGAAGATGCGGTAAGATGCGTCCTTTAAATTGCTGATAGCAGGATGAAAGTTACAAGAGCTGGAATTTGCTAACAATTGCTATCAGACTACAAAAACGAAGTTGAGGATTTTTTTCACAGCAATATGATGGCCAACACAATTTAGGGTCATCAGCATCATCTAGAAAGAAGGCCTCAGTCTTAGAACTTCAAGACTGCAAAAACTAAAGATTCAAAACTCAGGATTTGGAAAGAAAGCTCATGATATCGATTTCCTTGAATCTGTGGCACACAACTCAGGAGCACTGCACTGCAACAATTAAAATTTCAAACGCATTAAGCAGAGTTTGGATGCATAAGACAAACAGGTTGCTGCAGTATGACAAAGCTATTTCTTTCTTCCTTCACAAAGAATTCAGTATAAAAACGAGATAAAACATCAGTAAGATTAATAACCTTGCACTCAATACAAAAGCTTGGATAAAATATCAAAACAGTGTAAAATAAATACATAGAAAACAAAACCTTTCAACTGATACTCATTCCCCAGGGAAAACCTGTCATTTTCAGATAAATCAATAATCCTTTTTCCGTTTTTTTAAGCATGTCATTTAAAATCATGCACAGAAATTGATCTTATTTTGATGGATCAAATTTCAAACAAACCTGCCATATTCGTGAAAGCCCGTGCTCCAATTTTTTTTTCACGTAGCTGCGGTCAAAATTGGTGTCCTCAGTATCCAGGATGTTATTTCCATCTAAAATAGAATTTAACTGTAATTTCAGGCATCAGAAACAAGGAAAAAATTGAGTTTTACAAAAAAATCAAAGATTTCATGCATTGTAGATTCATTTTATTTCTTTTGAATCTTCAACCTCTCCAAACAGAAATTAAACACTATAAACAAAGTCTTATGTTTTATAACTTAGAACAAAGAATCTGTGAGTAGATACAGCTAGAATATATCTCACATTGTCTTTTACTAATTTGCTGGCTGGGATTGATGAGTCCTGATGGTAAGGAGTCCGACTACAAGTAACAATAAACCTGCTCTGTTTTAAAGAGTTTACAGATCTGTTCCAATATGCTACTGAATGTGGCCCAATGCTCACTGCCTCATTGATGCCTCAATGCACCAGTTAAAAAATAACCTGTCAGTCACACAGATCTAATTTGATAAGGTATGTAATAGAGATACTCCCAAATCCAATGATTCTGTCAAATTGACAAAATGTACCAAAGCAGCAGTCTGCATAACAAGAGCATGATGCTCATTTAATTATTTGTCCTTCTCTCACTCGTAGAAGCGGAATAAAATACTTTACTATGTTCAACAAAGATAACCCCCCAATAAATGTGTTCTCGACTTCAGCCTTACAGTGTATGTAAGATCTGAGGTACAACACATTTTCAAGCTAAGGATTACATGTAGCCTATGAATAGCATAGTAGAAGCAAAAAAGGAGTGGGTGGAACCAGGACAATTAATTAAACTAAGTAAAGCTAATCTCATCTCTCTTCCAGGAACTTATATGTGATGGACATGGCATCTCCTCCTTTAATTTCAGCACTGCAAATACTTAAGTAAATCGCTCTGAGAGAAAATGAACTGGCTCAAAGTCTTCCAGTGAGTTTTATAGCAGAGGGTAGATCTGCAGGTCCTAATATTTATATTACATTTTTGAGATTGTGAAGCCATTACTTTCAGAGGAGGAGGAGATTCTGGGACCGCAAGTTATGCATTGTTTGCATTAGGCAAACATGCTAAGTATAATTAAACCCCTAAATCTATGCTCAAATAAAAGTTAATGGCCTCTAGCAAAAGAAGTAACAAATGTTTAGATGTGCCAAAGAAAATGCTAATTATTCACAAAAGATGTTGAATATAAAATACAACAACCATTTGGTACATGTTCCCTAAACTAAGACATGCAGCTTCCCACTGAAACAATGGACACACATTGACCATGTTGTTCAAACAGATCAGATGGGCTCCACTCCAATTTTTATGCTTGGAAACTGAAAATAGCAAGAGGCATTTCCTACCAGAAGATGAAGGAGACTCCCCATGGTCATATTTTTCATGCCAGTCCATTGTCCGATAATAACTCAGCATGACCTCCCATAGAGCTTTGCACAAATCAGCAAGGCATGGAATGTAACTGTCTGATGTAATGTGCTGTGCAATACACAAAACATGTCTGTGAAAGTATCTTGCTTTCTTAATTCAAAAATAATGCCAAATATACATAAAAGTTAACTATTAGCACAAAACAACAATTAAAAATGCCTGTTTAACTTGTACAAATTTTAATCTTGCATTCTGTATTTTAAATTTGATGTCACTTAGTATGCCTTAATGCCTTAATTTTAACTGAAATGCTTCTGACACTAATTAATACAATTAAAAACAATAAGCTGCATATATATTTCTGTAATTTAATAATACATATGTCTGTCTGATACAGATGGAATAGTTAACAATTTCTTCTTAAGAGGACACCCAACCTCCTCACTTTTTTGTTCTTAAACCATGAACATTTATCTCTTGTTCATCAGGCTTCAAGTTATAAAATGGATTGTCCCAAAGGTGCTTTTTCAAGAGGCAACTGGACTTTCTGGTTTTTCTTTGAAGGCATTTCTGAAGAGCTGAAGAAGCTTCTTGGATGAGAAGCGAAACGTCTTCAAAGAAAAATCAGAAAATCCAGTTGCCTCTTGAAAAAGCACCTTT
>WNWU01013629.1:9672021-9823385 GCA_012654045.1 Ptyas mucosa | reverse complement strand
TCAAAGAAAAATCAGAAAATCCAGTTGCCTCTTGAAAAAGCACCTTTAGGACATGACTGAAAATCTCCATAGACTTCTAAAATGGATTGCAATTTTAAAAAAAACAAAAAACATTCTTTTCCAATAATAAAACAGACCACTTTCCATTTAATATAAAATATTTGTAACTCTTGTACTTACTAAGTGACATAAATTTCAAAAAACATTCATGGATTGTTGCTACTCTAGTAATTAGTAGGCTTTAAATAAACCATTAGTCTGAAAAGTCAGCAGGCGCTAGCACTTAAAATCTGAAGGATTCTTCCTACCTTGTCAATTAGCCCGCTTAAATTAAGAACATGGGACATTTATGTGTTCTTTTAAAGAAAAATAGGTGTTTTAAATGCTCCAAACAAGCTAGGTACAATATTTACAATTTTCCCCAGGTTTTCAAAATAAATGCTGTTAAGAATTAATTAAATTCCTAAAATAGTCAGTTCCTAAATCTGATGATTGTGCTTAATTAAGAGAAGAATGCCAGGATCCATATGCAAACACTTCTTTAAAATTTAAAGACTTCCCGATATTAAATGTCCCATTGCTGCTTTTTGGGGGAATATATTTTTTTAGCTTCCCGGTCTAGCCTATAGTCTAGGGCAGTAATGGCGAACCTTTTCGGCACTCGCATGCATGCCTGTCTGACCCACAACCTGCATTGTGACTCCGACCCCTGAGCCTGTCCTAACAGAGGGAGAGGACTCAGAAGGTGAAGGAGAGGATTTGGCAAGGCCTTTCTCTCCAGGACCCTCCTCTCTGGCAATGCCTCAGGAGCAAGGCACTTTGGAGCAGCCGCAGATAGAGAGCAAGGGGGATGAGTTTTGGCTGGATCCCAGACAGCATCAGAAGATAAGCGTGCGCAGCAGAGAAAGAGGCGTGGGCGGGTCAGAGATTGAGCTGAGTCACTGGATCACACCCCACAAGGGATAAAAGGGGGTGTGTCGGCTATTCAGGCCTTGTGACGGACAAATTGAAAAGCTCGGAAGTCATATCATGTTTCTAGAACCCTGTTAGAATCTCTTTTTGGATTTCTTCGGACTGGACTTTGACAATTCTTTGCTTGGTGGAATTAATTTGGTATATCGGACTGAGGAGAAAAAACCTCCCTTAGTGAGTAAAATCTCTTGGCAGGCAGTTCATGGTTTGCTGCCAAGACTGTTATCTTAAAGGAATTCCTGACTGTTTGATTCATTAATTTCTGGCTGTCTGTTTGTGTGTGTGCGTGCGACGGGGACAGAACAACCCGGAAGAGAAGCTGTCCAGGACGCATGTGCGTGCCCAAAAATGAACTTCTGGTTTCTGGCACGCACATGCATGCCAGACAGCTAGTCTTCTGGTTACTGGCGCACATGCACGTGTGACCATCAGCTGGCCGGTGTGCATGCTTACGCAGAAAAATGGAATACCAGCTCTTCCAGTTTCCGGCACTGCCACACACACAAAGGGCAGTTGATCGCTACACGTGCATGTGTGCCAGAAACACGGAAGAGAAACGGGCAACACGATGCATGCCAGGAGACATGGCTCCACGTGTCACTTCAGGCACACATGCCATAGTTTCGGCATCATGGGACTAGGGATTGCTTGGTAAACTCCATCCAAGTACTTCATTAAGTAATTCTACTATGTAAAACTGCCTCCTCCCAGAATTCTGATGGCCTTGACTTTACTAGCATTCATATTTTTCTCTCAGGCAGCAAGGCCAGGATATTAGTTGAGACATACATGCTTTACGATTTATTATGGGAGATGTTTTGCAATGGGCCTTATCATTTTACACTGCATTGGCATTGCATTGTTTTGCACTGTTTTTCCTCTACTTTGTGTTTTCTATATTGATAGCTGCTCAGTCGTTAATTGAGAGGGATGACTTTATACATTTATAAATAAATGTGCTTTTTAATTTACCTATCCATCTTATAATACTTTATCTTTATGACACATTTTTATCCCAAATTAAATATGGACTTAATTTTAAAAGGTTGCTTTTGAAAATAGGTAGGCACATCAGCATATACAAACATTAACAGTTAAAAAGCACTGTAGAACTACATACTGTGCAAAGATCCTTGTATTGAAGCTTCTGAAATTTGGTGTCGGTGTTTCCTGCACACAATTCAACATACCCTAGAACAACCTGGAATACTGTATTGTGAATGGCTTGAGTAAAGTGCATATGTAGTTGGTCCATGGCTGTCTGGATAGAGATGAAGGAGGATTTAAAAGCATTATATAATCGTTCAGTTCCCTAATTCTATTTGGGCAATCTGCAACTCCAACAAAGTGAACTTATCTATATATCTATAGCTCAGGATTAAACTATGAAATCCTTGTCACTTTCTGAATTTGGTTCGTTTGCAGATCATTACCCACCTAAGTAACAATAGCATAAATAGTCAAACAATCAAATAGGAAACAATACATTAATCAAGAAATCACTAAGCAGGAAACCATACTGCCACCAAAACTGGCACTGTATATAAATAGGGAGCAAATCTCAAATTCATTCACACTTACATTACCTAATTGCACAACGAAACAGCTGCAAACAAAGAACCAAGCTCAAACAGCACCATAGCAATAGCAATAGCACTTAGACTTATATACCATATAGTGCTTTATAGCCCTCTCTAAGCAGTTTTACAGAGTCAACATATTGCCCCCAACAATCTGGGTCCTCATTTTACCCACCTCAGAAGGATGGAAGGCTGAGTCAACTTTGAGCCTGGTGAGATTTGAACTGCCAAATTGCAGGCAGCCAATAGTCAGCAGAAGTGACCTTCACCACAGAGGCTCTTCCACCATAGACTTCAAAGTACACTTTCCCATCCATTATAGCAAATTTGATAATCTGTATCTCTTTATATTCAAATGAAAATTGAAGGTCAAAGGTTTCCTTGTTACTTTTCCTAGGTTTTCTTCCCAAAATTAGAATAAGAGTCATATTTTGCTCCCACCTCAATATAATTAGATCTCAAAATACTCCATTTTTTCATTCATGAATAATATTAGAAATTAGCAATTGAGTGTTTCCCAGTCAAAAGTGTATTTTTCCCTCCAGAGAAATTTATAATTGTAAGATAAAACAGAGATGAACCATGAAAGAACACACTGTTGGACTAAGAGAAACAAATATATTTTGCTGTTCTTACACTAACATTCTGAGGCTATACTTTAATCATTTATGATTCTATCTATTTATCCAGGGATAATTAAATGCAAAGTTAGCTCTTTTAAAAAGAAATATGCACATGATTTAAAATTGATTTTGGGTGCCATGAATGAACATTCAAATAAGGCTTTTCATTTCCAAGACTCAATTTTCCTTCAGCTGTGCTCTATATTTCTTTTTCTCTCTCTCTTCCTCCCTCTCCCTCTGTCTGTTTTCTTTCCTCTCTGTCTCTACAAACACACACACACACACACACACACACACACACACACACACGTAGATTCCTTGACTTATGGCCACAATTGAGTCCAAAATTTCTATGGCTAAACAAGACAGTTATTAAGTGAACTGTGGTCCATTTTACCCCCTTTTTGGCACAGTTCTTAAGCGAATCATTGCAATTAAGTAAATCGTGCAGGTATTAAGAGAATTTGGCTTCCCCATTGACTTTGCTTGTCAGAAGCCAGCTGTGAATGTTACAAATGGTGACCACTGGACACTAGGATGATGTAACTGACATAAATACATGTCAGTTGCCAAGTGCCTGAATTTTGATCACATGACTATGGGTATGCTGCACAGTCACAAGTGTGAAATATTAACACAGGCTAACCCGCTGTATATCATGATGCAATTTGAACAAGAGAATACTAACCTGTGTTTTTCCAAGTAGCCTGTATGCCTGTTGCACCTTAGTATAATGGTTTATGTCAAAGTTCTTGCATATTTTAGAAAGTGCAACATCTAACTGCTCCTGTAAAGTAAAAATAATTTAGCATTTAGTAAAAGGTAGTATTTAAAAAAACTACAATTCAAATATATTTGACGCATTTGTTCACAATAAAACGAAATGCCTTCAAACAAAGGTATGAGGAACTTACTTTTGGTATATTGAGTAGGCTAAATGGTCTATAGAAATGATTAATTCCTCATGAGCTTTACAGCTTTAGTGTTTAATTAAAATGCAAGTATGGGCTATGATAAAGGCATGTAAATTATATAGGTTGTGGAGAAATTGGATATAGAAGTTTCTTCCATTTTCTCAAAACCCTAATTATAACAGAAGTAGGATTACTGTACACAATGAATCTTAATTGTGTGTAAAATCCTGGGCAGACAGTACATACCAATAATGAAATGATGGAAGTCTTTGATAAAATATAGTGACAACCACCAAGCTAGAAGACTTTTGTAAGTTAGCAAATTTCTGGATCTTAATGCTATTAATCCAAATGCCTATACTGCAGGTTATCTTTAGTTCAAAGTCAGCATAAGGAACAATAGTAGGAAAAGAGCTATTGAACTTGCATCCTGCATCTGATTAAATTCTCTGGGAACAGAATGTTGGAATAGATAGGATTTCAGCCTGATCTAGCATGATGAAAATACTTTTATTATTTAATGGGTGAAGCTACTTACACTCAACTAAACTCACCTCAATTTGCTCCAAGGTGTCCTGTAATTTTGAATTCAATTCACTGCAAAACAAAAGACAACCATTACAAGTCATAACATTTTCAAATTTCAGAAGTTGCAATTTTTTTTCAAATGACAATGAATATTAGTATTGTTTCAGAAACTTTTTAAGGTCATTCTTCTAAAATATTATGCACAATACATTTTATACAAAAACATCCGATAGCCAGATAGTTATTTTATCCTTTGATGTAGAAAGTGTAATTTGCATAAACCAAACAGTAAAGTGCGCAGTCCACTAAATCCACCTATCACTGGCTCTGCATGCCCCATTTTTGGTCTCTACACGTCCCGCTTTTGGCCTCTGCATGACTCATTTTTGGCCCGTTCCAAGCGGCGGGGATTGCCACTGCAACCTATCCACACTGCCTGGAACGGGCCAAAAATGGGGCGTGTGGAGGCTGAAAATGGGGCATGCGGAGGTGGCAACAGGCGAAGGTGGCGATGTATGGCGATGGCAGCGATCCCTGCAACCTGGAACAGCTGATAGGCAGTATTCCAGGAGGCTGATCCAACCGCCAATCAGCTGCTCATAGTAAATCAGGCTGTGATGAAGCTGACCAGGCTGTTTGCCGTTTGCTGCAAGGAGGCAAATTGCTGGGAGGCAGAGGCTGAAGGGTGGGGGCTGGACAGGGCTTCAATAACATTCGCTCTATAAGATGCCCAGATATTACCACCCACTTTTTTTTGGTGGAGGGGTGCATCTTATATAGCAAAAAATACAATAACTAGAGGTAAAATAGGCTAAAACTAGAACCCCTATAGAATTACTGCAATAAAAGGTACTTGTTCATAAAGCAACAAAATATCAAAGCATAAAACTACTGAAAACAACTGAAAATGAAAACATATTAATTTAAAAAATTAACTTTCAAAAAACTATTATAAGGAATTTTTTTAAAAAACTGGGTAGAAACAGTGTTATTGCTAACATTTTGTCAAAATCATCATCTTCATGATCTTATACACCATCACATAGACCAGTGATGGCTAACCTTTTTGCCATCGCGTGCCAAAAGCAGGGGAGCGCGGGGGGGGGTCGCATGCGTTGTGTGCCCACACCCATAATTCTATGCGCCCCGCACCGACGCATGTGTGTGCGACCCCCCGCACTTCCCCCGCTTTTGGCACATGATGGCACAGTGGCCCTGGTAGGCCCATTTTTCGCCCTCTTCAGGCTCCAGAGCCTTTCTAGGAGCCTGGAGAGGGTGAAAACGGCCTTCCCCACCCACCCCCCGAGGTTTTCTGGAGGCCGGAAACAGCCTGTTTGCTGACTTCCAGTGGGCCCAGAAGGCCTGGAAATCAGCTGGCCGGTGTGCACTGGAGCTGAGCTCGCGTGCCCACCAATATGGCTCCGCGTGCCACCTGTGGCACACCTGCCATAGGTTCTCTATTACGGACATAGACCTTACTGAGATATATTCAGCTTCTGAGACTGGACAGAATCAAAATATAGAAATAAGTATCCTTTCACTCAGAAAGGACACTTTCTCAACTCCATTTCTCATGAAGGGGGGACAAATCGGAGCAACCAAAGAAAAAAGCAGACAACAAGCCGTCTGTATTTTATGAATTGAGCTTATATTCCATTCTAGAGTTAACTGTGTTTGGGATCCTTTAAAAAAAGAAACATCTATATAAACCCTGCCAGAAAGCCACTTTATTCATATCAAAGTTAACTGATGGAAATCTATGGTTTATACCTCAAATCCCTAACACGAAACAAATAAGTTACAATTGTTCTCAGAATAATTATTTGGCCTTTCAACGATGTAATTAATTATGCCAAAACTATTCACTTGTGGCATTCATTTATTGAAACAATTAAAGGATGTTAAAACTCCAGTTTATTTTAGTCTCTATTTGCTGGAAAATAATCAAAAGAAAACAGCACCAATCCATTGAGGAAAAGAAAGATCAGATAGAAATTTTGTATGCTAAAGAAAATATGCTGTATACAGGTAATCCTTGAGTTATGAATGTAATGGAGTCTGCCAATTAAAAGAACAAGCCTTATCCCTCCAATTAATCTAATGTGCAGGTCGTAAGAGCACATGGGGTATCTCAGGAGTGGGGAAGACCACGGAAAGACTAGTGCAGGGACAAGACCACAGTGTCCAGCAGCAAAGGCCTTCCCTCACCCACTGAGAGATCCAGTGCCCTCTTCCCACCCCTTGGGGTTCCAAGCTGCTTAAACATTTCCTCTCCACCCCATCACCAACCACTAACTTACCTTTGGCACCATGCTTGATAGCCCTGCACTGCCCACACTCTCCTCCTGCACAGACTTGGGTGTTGGAGGCCTTGTCCAGCTAGGTAGAGAAATGCCGGGCCAGCCTCTCTTCTTCTCTGCCAAGCCCTAGCCTCTCTCAGAAGTGAATGCAGGTCTGCTCTGCCAGGTGCTGGACCACCAAAACTGCCCTGATTTCACAAATTCCACCATGGAATTGGAGAGCCTGGCACGCCTCGCTTGCTAAAAGCACTTCTTTTTCAAATTTCAAGAGGGGCTGCTAAACAGACCTGCTTTCCAGCTCCATTGCATTTCTCCCCGCAGCCCAAGACACCTTTCTTTCACTGGAGAAATGCAAAAGGAAGGAAAGCATAGGGAAACCAAAGAAGAATCCTCTGAAGTTGTTGCTTTCCCCAATGAGGAGCAGAAGAGACCAAGCAACTCCATGAGGCAAGTTCATGGGGTTAAAAAAAAAGTAAAATCACCCTTTTCAACTTCATGAGATCTTAATTTTTTTTGCAAAAAGCTGGAAAGGCTGATCTTCCTTTTTTTTGTTTTAGCACCACAAACTTGTTGCAATTTGGAAAAGGAATGCTTCTGGCAAGTGAGGGGAGCAGAGTGATGGCGCACCAAGCCCCCCAGCTCCACAGTGGCAGAAAAACGTGGTGGAACTAGAAAGCAGGTTTGTTTTGGAGCCGTCTTGCAATTTGGAAAAGGAGTGTTTCTGGCAAGTGAGGGGAGCAAGGTGGTGACACACCAAGCTCTCCAGTTCCACAGCAGCGCAATTTGTAAAATCCATGTCCCTTCTTAGCAGAACCTGCTGCTTGGAACCATCCCTTCCTTGAAAGATGACCAACCTTAAGCCTGTTGGACTTTTGAAACACACTAAAAAAATCCATGTTTTCCTTGGGACTGGCGAAAGGACAGGTTCTTACTGAAATTGAATACAAAATGGGATCGCCTAGCAATAATTATTTACTGATTTTTATAGTAATTTTAAAGGTAAGTAATTTTAATTTTTAAGGGACGCAGGGGCTCAGGCTAAGACGCTAAGCTTGTTGATCGAAAGGTCGGCAGTTCAGCGGTTCGAATCCCTAGTGCCGCATAACAGGGTGAGCTCCCGTTATTTGTCCCAGCTTCTGCCAACCTAGCAGTTTGAAAGCATGTAAAAAATGCAAGTAGAAAAATAGGGACCACCTTTGGTGGGGAGGTAACAGCGTTCTGTGCGCCTTTGGCTTTTAGTCATGCTGGCCACATGACCACGGAGACATCTTCAGACAGCATTGGCTCTCTGGCTTTGAAACGGAGATGAGCACCTCCCACTAGAGTCGGGAATGACTAGCACATATGTGCAAGGGGAACCTTTACCTTTATAGTAATTTTATTAAAATTACAATTAAAAACATTTATAAAGTTTATAAAAACAAAGTTTATAAATAAGCAAGCAAACAAGTCGAAGACTGATATTTACATAATATGTCATGCCAAAAACAAACAAATCACATTTTGGTCTAGCATCATGTACAAAGTAAGTCTAAGCATTTCTACCATGCAGTCCAACTCTATGCATATTAATCTTAAAGTATGCCCCAGTCTCCAGATGTATGCTTAGCATTGCAAATATAGTTTTTATGCAGCGGAGACTGTACAGCCTTCAATACAAGACAATCAGTTAATGTTGGAATAGAAATATTATGTTGCATAACAACTAAGCCCCTTAAGACTCAAGTGCACTGTCATAGTTAGCAGCCATGACTTGCATCCCAGAAACTTTATTAAAGTACAATTTAAAAGCATTAAACATATATGTATACCATTTTAATTTAATTAGAAAATTAATCCCTAGAATCAAAGCCAACTAAATTCAAAGTAACTAACAACTATGTAAAATGCCACTTTGCCTCTTCGTTCAGCCTATTTGATTCCAAGAAAGAATCAGCTTCACAAAACGTCTCTGTGTTACCTTATGCAACTGTAGTGTTTGAAAGTGCTAGCTGCCTTCTGGCATTCCAGGCACAATTGTATAGCCCCTGGATAATCTTCCTCCTGTAAGAAATCAAATATATATATTAAAAAAGTAATTGGTCGGAGACTATGAAAGAGGGAATAGCTATTATACTTTCAGACTTTTAACAGTGCAAATCATGAAACATCACTAGTCCATCTGCATGAAGCTGCAGTCTTCAGGCCAATGTAAGATAATATAGACTACGGGTGTCTAACTCACCGTGTCATGTGACATTTCACAACGTTTTTCGCATTTGCGGAGTTGGGGTGGGCGTGGCCTGCACATGCTGCCAGTTTGACATCCCTGATATAGTCCAATGTTTCTCAAACTCAGCAACTTTAAGATGTGTGGACTTCAACTCCCAGAATTCCTCAGCCAGCAGTACTAGGACTTAAGGTCCAGCCATCTTTAAAGTTGCTGAGGTTTAGAAACATTAATATAAATTCATTTAGATGAAAAGATCACTGTGGGAACAATCTGATTTCCCCATTAAAACAACAATAGAATAAAGCCCTCCAGAACATCCTAAGTAAACCAAAAGAAGAAAAAATAGGAATTGCCTACAACATTCAATGTAAAGACTGCAGCAGTCATTACGTAGGACAAACACAGAGAACACTAGCAGAACATGAACAACAACGAGAAGTCCGAAGACATAATGAAAACTTAATTTCACCGCACATGGATAGACTTAACAATAGTTTCAACTGGGAAACTATGAGCATCTTAGGCCAAGCCAAGCCCAAAATAGCTAGAAAATTCCTGAAAGCCTGGCACTCAGACAAATCAGTCATCAACAGGCACATAGATATAAACAATAGCTACATACCATTCAAAAGAAAAATCAAAAAGCCAAAAAGCCAGAAACAAAAACCTCACCAGAAATCAACGCCCAGATGAGCAGAGATTAATGCCAAGATTAACATTAGACCAACAATCAAGAAGCAAACAATACCCCAATCAAGAAACTACCAACTCAGACAAACAAGCAAACAGCCCAATCAAGGAACCACCAAGTCCACTGCCACCAACATTGGCAGAGCAAACCACTAGTATAAAATGAGAGCAAACCTTACTCCTTTACTAACAATGATATTATTTAGCTCAGAGACCACCAAGGACCCCACAACTATGCATATCAGAAATTGCTTTGACAAAAAACTTTGTCGAAACCTGCTGTATTCCTGCTAATTGCAACAACCAGAAAACACTATTTTACTTTGCTGTCTGTGGGCAAAAGCCTGTCCTGGCTTTAGTAAGAACATGCCCTCCAACACTGCTCACTGAAGCTTGGCAATAAGAACCAAGTGGTGTCAAGACATGGAGTAATAACTCAGACTGTATCTTCCTTCTAAAAAAGCTACACAACTTTTCAGTAACTTGTATAGCAATGGCCTTATACTGGCTGCGAATTCTGAAAGCTGCAGTCTCAAATTTGGACAATGTCAAGAAGGCTATTCTAATATCTTTGGAATATATAGAATGAATAACATTTTTCAACCTCAATTATATCTATTTCTTACCTCCAACATTTCACTCAAACGGACATCAGTCTGTTGCTAAAAATTAAACAAGAAAGGTATTATTATATGTGGCACTAAAATTAAGATATTAATTTGTCAATTATATGTTCTGTTCATACCAGGGTTTTTATTGTTCTTAGAGATTTTAGCAGCCCAACTAGTAACTGGCGTTTTCGTTGATTTGCAAGAAGACCCAAGCTGGCTTGAGTAAAGCCCTCCTTGGCTGTATTCAGATGCCTGCATAAAACATTTTAATGAAATCAAAGCTTTTATCAAAAACTTCAAGTAATATTGCACTAATCTTCAAATATTCAATCAGAGGTTAATGCAGAGTTAAGTCAAATACCATCCAAAAGCTTGGGGGGAAAAGATTCAGTACAATAATACATTTCCATACATTTGACAAGTAGTACTTTCTTAATTACCTACAAGCTGCATTCAGATGTCATGCTGGGTCCATCAACAAGATGGGTTCACATGCTATGCAAATAACTTCTAATGAAGAACAAAATTATATATGGAAGGTCAGAGAAGTGACTGTTTAATTATCAGGGGTCTATTTAACATCGATTCCTTAACATTAAGTTGGTAGAAAGTTGCTGTGAGAAAAATCTATGTTGCTGTTGTTCATGAAATGGAAGTTTGAAGTAAGTACTTCCCAACATGGCTGATTTTTTGACTGAGAAAGGGATTGCTTCAATTAAAATCAACACCAAATACAAGTTTTTAATGATGATAATTGTGTTGACATGAGCAGGGTGCATCACTGGTCCAAAAAATACAATGACAGTAAACTGGAAAAAACTGATTTGTGTGAAATGCATGATCCCTTTTCTTGAACCTGACACTATTAACAGGGAGCTATGATGCAATACTCAAAACTTTCAAACAATGATTAAGCAGAAGAAAATGCTGCTAAATGTTAATGTTAAGCATCACACCTCATAAGCCACTAAAAATGCAGTTGTGAAATTGGATTTCCCTTTCTTACCCCATCTGCCATGGAGAAATGTTAATTTGGTGGTACAACTTTTGCTTTTTCCAAAAATTGAAGGACTACTTTCACAGGCATTTGTTTGACTCAAATGAAAATGTGGAAAGGACTGTCAGGACTTGCATGAAGAGACAAAATATAATATTCCTTCATGATGCTTTTAAGAATCTTGTCTATTAACAATTTGTTACTAGATTTAGTAGTTTAACAAGTTTGAAATTCTTTTGGTCTGTTACGCAAGGAGGGGAGGAAACCAAAATTGCTGTATTATACTAATCAGCATTCAACTAGGGAGGACATTAGATGTGTATCAAGGCTGTCAAATTTGCAGCCCGCAGGCCAGATGCATCACGTGCTGGTCATGGCCACGCCCCGTTTAGCAAAAGGGAAAAAAAGTCCTGATAGATCATGTGACATCACTGTGACGCCATGAGTTTGACACCCTTGATATATATTTATTCATTTCTTTAAGACACTTTATTGTATTTTTTCTGTTGTTTTCTTTAAAATGTTTTGGTGTTTTTTATTTTAATCTTTTTTGAATAAACTAAAGTTTTGTATGAAAAAAAAATCTTGTCTATTATGGCAGAAATGAATGGTGGTTATATACAGAAATGAATGCCAGTGACAAAAGAGATCATTTCAAGGATTATTTTCCTGTTTCATTCATTAAACTATCCCCATAAAAATTAAACGTGGGAGTGGAGGCATTACTTTCTTTCAACAATCATATTCATACTCCGTATTGGGCATGATGAACTGGACTAACAGATATATAAGCCAGCAATGTCTTATAGCAATGTCTTTATATGTTTTATATTTATATAAATGAGACAAAACGAAACAATAAAGCAATTATGAAGTTTTATTTTCTACAGCAAATTAAATTTAATCCAGAAATATATCATACCGTCTTCCATTTGTACAGATAACAGCAGCTAACTGAAGGCTTGTTTGCAATGATGTAACTCGTTCAAGTTCCTACAGAAATGTAATAAAGTCCATTTAGCTTTCCAGGGAAATAGAATCATTCATCAAAATGCAATGCTCTCAAACATTTTATATAAAAAGTAAAGAAGAGTTAAACATGCAAGTAAACCATGATAATGATCTAATGAAGACAATGTAGGAATTCATCTCTTGCAGAAAGATAACTCACACTAGAAATGCATTAGATCCTGACACCAAATTGTAATTTTGGCAAGAATTGTAGCTGTCTCTTTGAACAAAATTCCTCAATGCATAGTTTGCCATTAAGAAAAATACATGTAAATCAGAATCTATTCTTGCCTAATAACAAGAATCTAAAGGATGCAGCAAATATTCAAATAAGAGTAATATGCAGTTTGTGCTATGTAGAGCTGGACAGAAAGAAAGGAATGTGGAATAAAATGATACAAAGCACAACATGTCCCCAAGTAATCAGCATCATTTGCTACTGAGGTTTCTGGTCACTAACCGTTTCTGGTCTGGCTCAAGAATTCAATTAAATATACCGCTAGTGCTGAACATGAAATATGCAATTTTTCAACACTGATAGCATTTTTTCAAACTGCAATCAAACTGCTTCTTGGCTTTTCAAAAGAACTTCGGATATAATATAAAAATAATGATGGGAATAATGACTCATTGGAAAATAAAGACGTTTCTGAATGTTCACAAGAATATCCACTCAAACAAATCTCTCAATCCTTTGCCTAGACTTCTTTCTTTTAAATGAAAGCTACTGAATTGCTTAAATAGCAAGCTATGAAATAACCAAAAAGGGCTTAAAGTAAAAAAAAAAAGTGTGTGTGTGTTAAATAATGTGGTACCTACAATCACAAGTGCCTTCATATACCTCCTTGGTTCTAATCAGGCTCCCAATTCCATCTTAATTTATTTTTAGAGTTTCTTAATTAAAGAAAACCAAACGGGAAGTTGGAAAATGCTATGCAACAAAGCCAAGTACCAACCTTCAGAATGACCTTTATTTTCTTAGAAAATAAACATGAAGCGTAACTGCAGGATACTCCCCATAAAGACTACAAAGATATGCTGCTGGAGTGGTAAAGAATATCCCAAACGACTACATACAATATGGGGAACAACTCCACTTTTTGTATTTCAGCATCAGAGAACTCTATGTATATTACTATATTCTAGACCAGAGCTCTGATATATCAACCCCATCAATTGTAAAGCTTATACATAAACAAACCTCACATATTTATTAGAGGCTTTTCACTAATTTTGTTCAGTTTTCTTTCTGCAGTAAACACATGAGGCTCAGAATAAATATGTAATTTTATAAATATAAGTTTTATATATTTATTAGTTTGTTTCTATTACCTTACCTTGACATATGCAGTCTGTTTCTCAAGGATCAAGTCTGCAACTTTTTTGGATACCTGTAAATAAAACATGTAAGGTTAAAATTACAATATGTACATGTATCAAACTGAATCTGAATCATACACATAGAAGATCTTAAGCAATTTGAAATAATATATCTTAAACATTTTATTCCACTTTATTTTATTCCACGTTTAAATAAATGGAGATAGAAGTAATAAACACTCCTTTAGATTGCCATGCTTCGCAAAATAAACAAATAAAAATTACAGGTTTTCATCCAAAATCCGAAGTACAAATGAAATTAACCTTCCACTCCACTGTCTTCTTCCAACTGAAGAACATGCTTAAATAAAAATTAAGGTGCTACATAGTACAAAAAGCCAAATGTAGGTCATGCAGTATGTCATAATTATAATGATTCATCTATAAAGAAGAGTGAAAGAAATCTGCCTTTTTAAAAAATATATTCTCTGAATATATTTTCTAAAGGGTAAATTTACAGAATGCAGCGTTACTCCAGTTAAGTTAAGAAAATAAATGGTTTTCCTGTTTAATAAATACTTTTTCCCATTCTGAATTCCAGTATATGAAAATTGCATTTTGCAAGAAATGAACAAGACAAGCATCTTTTATTTATTATTCAATTATAGCTGGTTTTGTGAGAAGGACAAGGAAATAATTATGTTACACTGATTCCTTCAAAGCATTAATTTCTCTTTATTTGTCCATATCATTCAGATTTTAATGCATTTCCAAAATAAAACAAGACTCCCAACACCTAATTCCTACATGCAGAGGGTAGCAGCCACAAATAATCCTTTGTAAGCAGGTGAAAAAGATGACAAATTAAATGATCACTCCCCATCTCCCCTCTGACATGCAGAAAATTTGAAAGGCTCTTAAGAAACTAAATTATCTTTGAATCTCTGCTAATTATATGAACTTCTTCACAATCATCAGATTGGATTTATACACATTAAATTATGCAATTTCTTTTGTTTGGGTTTATGGTATGGTGGTACGTTAACTCAGACAGCTGTGTGTATCCAAACTGTGGTTAACAGGCTTAATATGCACTTAACTATGGTATTGTCTACTAGATTTCACAGACCAGCAAAAGTTAACCAGAAATGATTGTAAGCTCATTTTCAAAACTTGAAAGTTTAGAGACCAGCATAATTAAAATTGCTCTTAATTCTTATAAAAAAAAAACTTATAAAAAAATTGCTCTTAATTAATATCAACCAGATTACTCAGCAAGCAACCAAGTCAGGCATGGATGGGCAACTTTCTTGAATAACAGATATCTCTCAAATGCTTTCAACTGGATATGCCAGGGATTGAAATGTAACCTTTAAAGGCAACTTCTATATTGTCCCATGGAGTTATAAGAAGGTTAAGAGTCATCCAAGTATTTTGAACTTTAATATCCCATCAGTCCAACTTAACCATGACCAACGGCAAAAGGCTGGGAATGTCATAGTTCATGGCAATAAAGCAATAAATAAAAAACAGCAGAAAGTAAAATGTGATCATCTTAATTATAATTTCTGAGTATTCACTGAAGTACTTCAACCTGTTTTCAAGATCAAATTGTTCTGACAAGTAATGAGATTTATGGAAATCAATAAAATGAGCAGGGAAGAATAAGAAAGAACTTTCTACTTACAGCTGCTTGCTGCTGTTTTAGTTTGTCTCTATACTCTTCCAGTTCCTGAAGACTAAGAACAGCTGGCAGCTTCTACAGATAAGCACAATCAAAATCCATTTTAAAAATACACACAAAATCAACCTAAGGGGCAAAGTTCTTGAATAATGTGACTTTGACTCAGGTTAGTAAAATAAGAAAAAACATGGCTGCTATATTTATTTTGTGGATTTTTTAAAATTGTTTTATAATTTTAGAATTGTAAGCCATTCAGTGTCATTTAATTAAGTTGCACTATAGAAATTAATTGAATGAATAAAAAGTGTTCTCTTTCAATGGCAGTGACAGAGCAATGAAGAAAAAAATACACTGTTATTTCAAGTCAGTGTTCTTACCTCTAACTCATACTTAACAATATCAAAGGAATCATTGGAAAAATAGATTTCTTCAATGCTGTTGATTATTTCCTGCTGGGCCTGAGGATCAGTTGGTTGCTCCCGAAGTTCTCTAAGTTCTTCCTTCAATATATGACAGAAAATGATGTATCACCAATTTATTTTTAAAAAGTATGTAAAAGGCAAGCCATAGAGTTTCACAAAAATACATACATACATACATATATTGCAAGAGAGATTTGTCTCTGAATAAATTAGTTTACTCAATAAATCATGATTAAAATGTAATGTGTAGATTTGAACATTTAAAGTTATTTAAGTAGTTTATACATTGGTTCAATCCAGCTGGACTCAAAGTAGAATACAATATATAAAATATAGTTAATAGTAATACAGTAATATAAAATATATCCAATATCCAATAATAATTATATCTTATCAAAGTGGCAAGCTGTTCAGTCGTTCCTCTCAATTTTGCAGTAAAAATTGGAAATAATTGCAGTTAAAAATCGGTCCCAATAAAATTTTACGTTTTATAATTCTAATTGCAAGATAGCTCTAGTAGGATATGATACACATTTGATTAAATAATCCCCAAAATCATTATGTGGATTCCAACTGTAAGCAAATTACACATATATCCACAATTTTCAACATACATCTGCAATAATGCATTTATTGAGCTAATATATTTACAGGACAGATGTTTCATTTTTCACCCTTAAATTTTACAAAACTGTGTAACATTTTGGAAAATAAGAGGAGGTTTTACTTCTTCTATTTAATTAACTGTACTTGAATATTAAATATTCAAGGTTGACTCAGCTTTCCATCCTTTCGAGGTAGGTAAAATGAGGACCCGGATTGTGGGGGCAATAAGCTGACTTTGTATAAAAAAGAAAACCACTGGGGGTGGGGGGAAGCCCTACTAAGCAGGTATATACAAAAGTATGAAGGCTATTGCTTAACGCATTGTAAGCCACCCTTTGATATAAATCAAACCAATAAATAAATAAAATATATTTTGTAATAAAAATATGGCTTAATTATCACAATACATTTGCATAAAACTCTGCCTATATTGTTCTAGAAGCTACTGCATTTGTTCTTTGAATTGCTCCCTACTTCCATAACTAAGCTGTAACACACCCAAAGAGAAACTAATCAGAGACAAACTGAAATCAGCAATCATATAATGAAACCTCAGTGTGTGAAACAAAAACAAAATAGGACAGAGTTACCACTGGGAAGTTGGAAGGGACGCTAGAATTCAATTTTGCATAGGCTTTAGCTTTCCTTGCTGTATTCTAACATAGAAATGAGACAGTATATCTTATGTGGAAAAGAATTGAGAAATGGACATTTCACCCTGAAAACATGAATTGGAATCTTGTCCTTAAGAATAAATACATGTTCTCTTAGATATTTTGCAAAAAGAATCCCCCAAAATTTTGAAAGAGAAGCTTAATGGAATTGCTTCTGATAGAACTACACCACATAGGATGAAAAGAAAACATGTTCACTGGAAAAAATGCCAGTCAGTTCATACACTGACCAATTCTTTCTTTTAGCAGAACTGTACTTTTAGAATTACACAGAAGTTCTCCATCAAATGCCCTCTGCATGTTTTCACCATTCTCTTAAGTTTTATTAAAGTGCCATCTTGAGGAATATCTTTAAAATTGCAGTTTTAATAGCAAATAGCTATGATTCTAAAGCCCAAAGAGCCACAGTATTGCATTTGAATATTTTTAGAAAGTTCAATTTCAACAACTTTTGATATATTAAGAAAAGTTCTAAGAGAAGGAACATCCACATGATAAACTAATCTTGTTTTAGAAGAATTACACCTGCTTAATATTTTAATAGTGTTAAAGAAACTGCATCCTGTTAGCAGTTATTCAGGAACGCAGTGGCTCAGTGACTTAAGACACTGAGCTTGTCAATTGAAAGATCGGCAGTTCAGTGATATGAAAAAGAAATAAGATAATTATTCACATAATTACAGCAGCATGAAGAGTTTTCGCCCAAAACTGGAAAAACAATGACATACCATCAGCAGACAAGTTGATTAGAAAAATTATGGAGTGTGTGGAAATGGATAAGCTCACACAGGAAATACAAGAAAAAGATGAAACAGAATATATTTTTTTAAAATTTGATTTATATGCCGCCCTTCTCCGGAGACTCAGGGCGGCTTACAATGCACTAAGCAATAGCCTTCATACTTTTGTATATTTATACAAAGTCAGATTATTGCCCCCACAAACTGGGTCCTCAATTTACCTATCTTAGAAAGGATGGAAGGCTGAGTCAACCTTGAGCCTGGTGAGATTCGAACCTGCAATAATTGCAGGCAGCTGGTGTTAATAACAGGGTGCTTTAGACTACTATACTACCAAGACTTAGTCTGAGAGAAATGGTATAAATGGTTGGAGGAGAAAGGGGGGGGGGGGAAGTGGGGGGACAAAAGAAAACTAAACAATGGTTAAATTAGGTGGAGGAATATGGAAACAAATGGGAAGATATAAATTGTGGAAAGGAAACTAGGTGTTTATGTTAAATGTAAATAAAATATTTAGATTAAAAGAAATATATGTATAAAAGATAGATTAAGATAAGAAAGAGAAAATGTATAAATATGGATTACTGATGCGAAGATGTTGAAAAGAGGTAAATATCTGTTTTTGTTTGTTTTTTTTAAAAAAATATTTAATAAAAATTATTTTTTTAAAAAAAGGTTGGCAGTTCAGCGGTTCGAATCCCTAGTGCCGCGTAACGGGGTGAGCTCTCGTTACTTGTCCCAGCTTCTGCCAACCTAGCAGTTTGAAAGCACATAAAAAATGCAAGTAGAAAAATAGGGACGCCTTTGGCATTTAGTCATGCCAGCCACATGACCACAGAGAAGACTTCGGACTGTGCTGGCTCTTCGGCTTTGAAATGGCGATTCAAATCACCCCCTAGAGTCGGGAACAACTAGCACAGATGTGCGAGGGCAACCTTTACCTTTACCAGTTATTCATCACTTTTAAATTAGCTGATATATCATAACAATACCTGTTTTAATCAACATATTCATAATATTCATAATCCATGATTGGAATAGTTGGAAATGCTATTTTTTTAAATGGTTTATTCTAGGTTGCCTACAGTAATATGAGTATATACTAGAATAACAATGTTGGCTGTATTTCTACTATATCACCACCCACAGCCACTTGGTTGAGTTGGGCAACTGTAGAAATTGAATGAACAAACAAATAAGCTCGGATGTGTAACAAATGAGCAATTCTGCTGAAGAACGTTTGTATGAAAACCTCCTTAGACCAAATATGCTAGCCAGTAAGAATCAACAGTAATGGGAGCTTTCTGAAAGACCCGAAGCTGACGTTGTGGCAAAACAGACGGGAGATTCTGGGGCTCCAGGATCCCTGCCGATAGCCCCGCTGCAGGACGGTCCATTTTGGATCCCACAGTCTAGTTTTGACTGTGGTAGTGGAGGGCGCATCCTGTCGATCCCAGGGACATCGCAAAGTCCCTGATTGATCCAGGAAAGCCCTTTTTTCCACAGCGGAGTAGCAGCCATTGCAGCTGCCGAGGCTGGGACAGCTCCAGGAAGAAGAAAGAAGAATGACAGTAGATCGATGCGGTGAGAGAGCTTTATTTTTAAACTAATATAAAGAACACCTGGAGGAATAAGAGATTTGGAGAGTAAGAATAAGAGAAGTTAAGCAGCGAATTTAATTTAGAATGGTTTTTTTACACCCAATTAGTTAATTTGAAGGACTTTAAAACTAGTCTTTTTTTTTTACTGTTGCTTGGGACTGGATTGAAAGAGAAGAGATTTAATACTGGCAATTTTTTTGAGCCCTGCCTTTCTAAAATGAATGTTTGATTTTGGTTTGATTTTTTCTGATTGGCCTTTTCTCTGTTTTTCTTTTTCTGCAATTTTTTATTTATTTATTAAATTTATATACCACCCTACTCCCGAAGGACTCAGGGCAGTGTACAGTTGAACGAAATATACATGTAATAAAGGAATAGAAAAAACCGATTTAAAATATAATTAAATAGTTAGGTTCGGATATAGTATTGAATTAGATCATTTCAAGTTTCTGGGGCAGATTCAGAATATAAAATTTAAAGTAGTTTTTAGACGAGGTTAGGTCAGGCCAGCCTGCTTGAAAAGAAATGTTTTGAGGGCACGGCGGAATGTACGAAGATCCGAGATTATCCGAATCTCTGAGGGCAGCTCATTCCAGATGGTAGGTGCTCCCACAGAGAAGGCTCTCCCCCTGGGGGCCACCAGCCGACACTGTTTGACCGACGGTACCCTGAGAAGTCCCTCTCTATGGGAGCGTACTGGTCTGTGGGAGGTTATTGGTGACAGAAGGCGGTCTGGTAGGTATCCCGGTCCTAAGCCATGGATAATTAATTTTTAACCAAGAAATAATGGACTTTAAAGTGCAGGAAAGATAGGAGAGTGCAGAGTGCTGCCATCTACTGGAAAAGAAACTTGTTGCCAAGTTTATATAGGCTACAAGCAGAGAAAAACATTGTAGCCATAATAAAGAGACTCTGAACTCTAAGACTGATAAGTGTGTAAAGAGAGCATCTGAGGAAGTGGAACTATCTGTATTGTTTACACAGATGTTCTTGCTGGACTTATCTGAAGTAGGAGTCTTGAAATACTATAAGGAACTTTTCTTTTTCTTTTGGGCAGCTACTTTTATTTTTTTTATTTGTGGCTTGGCTAAGAGATAGCTCTCCGTATGCTTTCCGGGTACAAATATGTTTGATGGACCTTCTTCTGAGAGTTTTATATAATCGAATTGATTAAGGCACTTAAGAGCCTGAAGACTTACTGATGATTTTTGAATTTGGATTTTTATATTTCCATATATATATATATATATATATATATATATATATATATATATATATAAATAAAATTTTGGCTGGATTATTCTTTTTATTTTTGTACCTTTTTCTTCTTTTTTTTCTTCTTTCTTGATTCATACCTAATGGATTAGGGTTTGGAAGAACCTGAAGAGTCATTTTATTTTATCTCTTTTCCTTTTTTCTATATTTGGCATTTTTTTTGGTTTTGGCCTTGTTTGACCATTGAATGAAATGAGCAGAAAAGTTGCGACAGTGGGAGCTGCTGCAACCACGCCTTCTTCATCCCCATTTGGAGGACAACGTACCATTCAGGCGATGCTTCAGCAGGAGAAAGATAAAGATAAAGATACATCGTTACAAATGATTCTTCAAACAGTTAAAAGGATGGAACAGCAACTACTTAAGACAGATGAAAACATTCAGCAAACAATGTCGAAATATGAAGAAAGGCTGCAAAAATTAGAGAAAAAAGATGATCAAAGAGAAGAAAAAATGAAAGATATAGATAATAGACTGGGAGAGGTTGAAGGAGAAAGGAGTGGCTTAATTGGATGGGAAATGGATAAAGCAGAATTTTACCTTAGATTTCAAAATGTGGAAGAAGAAAAGGGAGAAAACTTGGCTGATATTATGATTGAGATGCTGGATGATGCCTTAGAAATTACTAAAGAGAAGATGATGGATGGTGTGGATGAGATATATCAAGTCTACACTAGATATGCAATGCGTAATAAGTTGCCACGAGAAGTACATATAAGATTTACTAAGAAATCGATTAAAGCACAAATTCTTCAGGTGGCCAGAGAAAAAACCTTGAAATACAAAGAGAAAGAAGTAGTGGTTTTGAAACAAATACCAAGAAAAGTGAGAGAGATGAGAATACCAGTTCTTGACTAAAATATTAATCCAAAAAGGAATTAACTACAGATGGTTGATACCAGAAGGGTTAATCTTAATGTGGCAACTTCAAAGATATAGGTTGGATACAACTGACAAAGTTAGAGCTTTCCACGAAGAATTTCTTACAGAAAAGGAAGTGGAAATGGAAACGGAAATGGAAACCCAAGCTATAGTAGTGCCACTAAAATTTACAGAAGAGGAATTGGCAATGATTGAATCCGCAGAAGGAGCTGTAGATGGGATTGTGGAACACAAGGAACAACGTGAAGTAAGATCAACTAGAGCAACAAAACCTACATATAAAGTATGAATATGGAAGAAACAAAATTAATTTCAATAAATATAAATGGACTTAACTCGGTAGTGAAAAGGAGAAAGGTATTTCATAAATTAGAGAAATTAAAATCTGATATAATTCGTCTACAAGAAGTACACATAAAAAAAAAACATAAACAATTACTGATACAACCTAAACTTGGAAGAACCTTTTCATCATTGTTACAAAGTAAAAAGAGAGGAGTTGTTTTATGTATTAGAAATTCAATATCTGCGGAGCAAATATATACAGACCTAGAAGGCAGAATTTTGATGGTGGAAATAATTGACAATAATATGAAAATTCTCTTGGTAGCAATATACACTCCAAACAATAATCAAAGTGACTTTTATAGAAAATTACACATGAAAATAATTGAAATGGAGTATGATAATATATGTATGATGGGCGATTTTAATGGAATAGTGAATGAAAACTTGGACTATAAAACACACAAAACAGTAAGACATAACAGAAAGACATTACTGAAACCCTTTTTTAAGATGATAGAGGAAATAAATTTGAAAGATATATGGAGATAGAAATGGGAAAAATAGACAATATACTTTTTACTCCGATAGACATTAATCTTGGTCTAGGCTAGATATGATATGGACAACAATGGATTTGACCTTGAATATAGAACACTTGAAAATAGAAATAAATTTATGGGTTGACCACAATCCAGTGATAGCTACCTGGAAAGGTCGAAAAAGAAAATCCAGACAGACTTTAAATAATACAATTTTAAAAGAGAAAGATTTTGTACAGAAAATGGAGAAAGTTGGCCTTCTTTTTTAAAGAGAACAAGAAAGAAGATACGTCGGCAAAAAATCTTTGGGATACAATGAAAGCCTGTGCTAGAGGCCTAATAATGGATTATACAAAGAAAAGAAACCTGAAGAAAAGACATACTTCCAAAATATTAATTGATGACTATAAGAGATTAGAAAACGAACTCCAGAAAGATCCATGCAAGAAAGATGTAAAAATGAAAATGGATATAATAAAACACAAAATGGATTTACTGGAGAAGGAAGAATTAGCCCAAAAAATAAGAAGTGCTAAACAGAACTATTTTGAAAATGCGAATAAACCAGGAAGATGGCTAGCATATAAATTGAAAAAAGAAAGAGAATTAAGAAAAATAATACAACTAGTTGATAATCAAGAGCAAAGTAAATTTGGAAATAAAGAGATGGGAAAAATAATACAAGAATATTATAGACAACTCTACAAGAGAGAAATGATAGAGGAAGAAAAAGTGGCAAGATATCTCCAAGATGCAAAATTACCTCAGATTCCCAAAGATATTGAGGAGGTGATGGAGGGTAGCATAACAATAATGGAACTAACAGAAGCAATTAAGAAGTAAAGAATAGAAAGGCACCAGGGCCAGATGGCTTACTTATTGAATATTATAGGACACTACAAGAATCCTTAAGTCTCCCATTATTGGATGTTATGAATGAAGTGATGACAAAAAAGAAAATACCCAAATCATGGTCAGAGGCGTATATCACACTGATCCATAAAGAAGATACAGACCCACAACAAATCAAAAAATATAGACCCATATCCCTACTAAATTTAGACTATAAAATTTTTGCTTCTATATTGGCAGAAAGGCTTAAGAGATATTTGAATAATTTTATACATTCAGATCAAAATGGATTCCTCCCAAAAAGACAAATTAGAGACAATATAAGAATAATCCTGGACACCTTAGAATATTATGAAGCACATCCTGAAAAGCAGATGGCCTTGATATTCTTACATGCACAAAAAGCGTTTGACAAAGTAAATTGGTGATTTATGATACTTCAAATGGAAGAGATGAGCTTCGGCAGGAAATTCATTTAGGCAATTTAAGCTATATACTTTAAGCAGACGGTGATGATAAATGGAGAACTGACTGATTCTAATAAGATAGAAAAAGATATTAGACAAGGATGTCTGTTGTCTCCACTGTTGTTTACATTGACTTTAGAAGTTTTAAATAGAAATATTAGAGAAGAAAAAGAGATAAAAGGTATGAAAATTCAAAAAGAAGAATATAAATTACAAGCCTTTGCAGATGACCTGGTCTTTATTATTGAAGAACCATTATTAACAATAAATAAATTGATAGAAAACATTGGAGAGTTTGGGAAAGTAGCTGGCCTGAAAATTAATAAAGACAAAACGAAGATAATGACTAAAAATATTTTGAAAAAGCAAAAAGAGGAATTGATGGAGATTTCAAAGATGCAGGTCACAAATAAGGTTAAATATTTGGGGATATATTTGACATCAAGATGTAGCGCACTTAAAGAAAATAATTATAACAAGCTTAAACAACAGATAGGGCAAGTTTTGATGAAATGGGGAAATTTGCAGCTATCTTTGATTGGTAGGATCTCAACTATCAAGATGAATATTTTGCCTAGAATTTTGTACCTATTCCAGACAATTCCAATCAAGTTGGGTAAGGAATTTTTTGTAGATTTGAACAAAATGATGTTGAAATATATTTGGCAGGGAAAGAAGGCGAGAATAAAATTAAAATTGTTACAAGATGCTAAAATGAGGGGTTTTGGCTTGCCTAATTTTGGACTTTATTACCAAGCAACAAATTTAATGTGGATTAAAGAATGGATAACTTTGAGAAATACCAGATTATTGAGTTTGGAGGGACATGATTTGTTGATGGAGTGGTATGCCTTTTTATGGTATAAAGGAACAAAAATATAGGGGTACTTTAGAAGACACCAGATACGAGCAGCTTTATTGTTGAACTGGGAGAAGGTTAAAAAACATTATTATTTGAAGATTCCAGTCTGGGTATCTAAAATTTAAGCCTTTTCATATTCAGTAATATTTAAAAGGGAAAAAATTGTTAGATATAGTGAATTATTGGATGAAAAGGGTGAACTCAAATTAAAGCAAGAACTAGAAGATCAGGGATGTAAAATGGATTGGTTTTCATACATGCAAATACGTTCTAGATATGAAGATGATCTCAAACAAGAAAGTTTTTATAATGCTTTGACTAATTTAGATAAGATTTTAATTGGTTCTGATGATCATGTTAATTAAAAAGCTATATCGATATTTGCTAGAGGTAAAATTGGCAGAAGAACAAGTTAAAGAATCAATGATAGCATGGGGGGAAAAGTTTGGTCATGGTATTGATTTAGAGAAATGGCAAAAATTGTGGTCACATAACTATAAAATGACTATGTCTACAGCATATAAGGAGAATTTGTATAAGATGTTTTACAGGTGGCATTTACCCCCGACGAGGATAGCCAGAATGTTCAAGAATAAATCAGAGAAATGTTGGAAGTGTCATCAGACTCCAGGATCTTATTACCATATGTGGTGGACATGCGCAGAAGCTAAGAGATATTGGACTAAGAAACACGTGTGGATGGAAAAAATGATAAAGAGACATATTGACTTTAAACCAGAGATATAAAGAACTACAATACTTAATTGAGAATGTTTTAACAGCGGCTAGTATTGTATTTGCTAAAAATTGGAAAGGAGAAAAGTTACCTACTGATGAAGAAGTTATTAAGAAAATGATGGGATTCTGCTGAAATTAGTAAATTGACATTTGAAATAAGAGAACAAGAAGATAAACAATATTATTTAATATGGGATTTATTTTATCAATGGATAGATAATAAAATATGGAGATAAATATGAAATATGAAGTGGAAGCTGAGATAAAATAAGTGAAATATTTCTCTATGAAAATAAGATTTGGTCATATATTGATATTTTGAAGATGGGATTGAGCACAAAAGAATGTTGATCATTCGATACACTGTCTGTAATTGTTTGGAATGATGATGGTTTTATGTTTTATTTTTGTTTTGAAATAAAAAATTGTTTTTGCAAAAACAGTAATGGGAGCTTTCTATTAATGACTAGGGTGTGTAAAAATGCATCCTGAGCATCCAGCAGCTTACAAATTTAATAAATAGAAATAAAATATATTTGTAAAACTAAAAGAAAGGGAAAAGATGGAATAGATTTGAATAAAAGTGAATTACTCTTATGTGGAGATGAATATGAGCATGGAATTAAAGATGTACGTTTATCATGAATATATGACAAAACACATGGATTGGTCTAAATTGTTGTGAATGCATATGAAATTAGCAAGTCATCAACTGGTAGTCATTTTACATTATATTTCAGTGAACTGCAATAATGCATCCTGATTATTGCTGGCATATTGCATGTACCTCCATGTACTATAATTCAGATCAAGATAATAGCTGTGTTGCCTCCTGATCTGTTTATGCTGAACTAAAAAAAATATTTTAAGCCTATTGAATTTTATCTTTGAACTTCAGTGTACAAATAAGGCAGTAACTTATTATTTAGCTTTCTAACTAGCATGTTCCTGCTCAGCATATTATCTTTTTTTTTATTAAGTCTTCCGAGGGTATATTTGTGTTTCTCCAACGCTGTGCAGAATCGAAAAAATATTGGGAAAAAAATACAAAACTGATTACAGGAATTAACCGGCGTCCAAATAGAATACACTCCAGAACTGTTTCTTCTGGGGATAACAGAAAAGAAATATGACAAAAAAACATACATTATTCTCTATAGAATAACGGCGGCAAGACTAACCTTTGCACAGTCCTGCTCAGCAAATTATCCTCCTCACAGGAGCAACCCAATAAAACCATTATGATTTAATATTACTACTAATTTTGCTGAGATTTGTAAACACTTAAATTAGCAGGCTCCAGAATTCTTACCAACATAGGTTCTCCACTGACAGGCTGCTGAAAAAATTAACAATCCCTTTTAGTTTTAGGTATTAAGAACAAGCAGACAACAAAATCATTAGTAGACTATATTGACAAATATTTTCAATGCATCCAGTTCTAAGATAGTAGCAGATGTTTGCAAAAAATTGAAGTTGAAACAGTTAGACTCGGCATCATCTCATTCCAACCTTACCAAAAATGGATTGGCCTGAAATATTGGGGCTGTGAAAAAGAAGAATTTATTCAAGGCCAGATTGCTTTCTGTACAATCAAAAAGGCCTATTCTGAAGTCAAAGTATTTCTAGTAAGATTAGAATGGAATATTTCAGGAGTGGAATCATGATACATTGAAATACCTGAATATTTTTAATGTCCAACTATCTGCATGGACTCAATGGATCCAGGACATCCAAATTAAAAATGCCAAATTATTTGAAATAATTTGCACAGAATTATTCACACCATTTTACAAGAAATGTAGGTATCATTGCAACTCCATCTTTGCCTACCATTTCTCTCCTTATTTCTTCCCAAAGAAAATCTATTAAGGAAGATAAAACTAAAATTGTTGCACAAGTACAACCAATGAGGGATAGAGTGATGTCATCTGGATGGAGTAGAAATGTTTCACATTCTGACCCAAAAAAACCCCAACACTACCGAGAAAGCTCTCAAGAATTTAAATTTAACACATTGCTAACTCCCATAGAGGTTAATTCTTTCAGGGTGCATTATTTATAGTCTTTTTGATTTCCGAAAGAAATTCAAGAGTTAATCACATTAGTTCCTTAATCTAGTGATAAATGTTAATGTTATTATCTAGTTGAAGCTCTTCCTTCTGTCTCACAAGGTAATTCTCACAGCCCAATACATTTTTTTCAGTAATATCTTAGTTTTGTTTTGTTTTTTTAAATCATGGAACTGTAGTGATAGAAAATTGGCTGCATGAACCCCATCATGTTCTTTCTATAATCCACAAAACCATAGCTTTCATATCCAGAACTACTCCTAGCTAAACCAGCAATATAAATAGGTAAAATATTTCCAATTTTTCAGTGCCCATTTATGTCACTTAGATGAGATGAGCAGTATAGAAAAATGATTAGTAAGTAAGTACAATGAAGAGCTTATTTGAATCATTGAAGTATCATTTGCCTTTATTTGATCAACACAATTCTTACAACAATGTCATCTTTCCAGAATTAGCAAAAAGAAAAAGGGGATCTGATTTCCAATTGAGAAGTCAAATAACCAATTTTATTTATTTGTTTGTTTGTTTGTTTGCTTGCTTGCTTTTTCTTGGCCTACTTCTGTAAAGTTCTATATTGACAATCACCCTCCCTACATAATCATTACTTATAGCTTTGTCAAAAAAAGCAGTTTAAAGATTATTTCATTCATATCTTTTCATGATTTCAGGAACCTGTACTTCATGACATAAATACATTTTTGTAATAATCCATAAAAATGGATGGTTAAAAGAGAACGGTTAATAAAGATGACAGAACTGGCAATGAGAGCTAACTTAATGTCCTTTGTGAGACTGATGAAATTCATCTATAATTGAAAGTCTTTTGCAGACATTTTTCAGGAGACAGAGAAAAAAATATTTCTTTTTTTACCCTTTTGCGCATTTTATCACATTTTTAAACTAAGAGTCAAATGTTTCTTTTACTTTTTTTATTCTTTATCTTTTCTCTTGGTTTTCTATATTAGTCTATATTGTTTTTATGTGTATGTTTTGTAAAATGTAATTAAATTATGTGACATCAAATAATAATAAGATTCATAACACACCTGAGAGTTGCTTGAAGTACTTTTATAAATTAAAGCTGTCATAGAATCCTGACAGAAAATATTAAACAATAGTAAACAAGCAGAGATACATCCAATTATTAGAACAGGCAAGTGGATACCACAAAACTCACATCCTATCCAGTTCTATTGCAGAATAGAAAGGACAAGGCTGACATATTGCTAAAGATCTCATCATCTATCCTGATGCTAATGTCATTAATCCAATTTAACAAGGATGCTGACTTCTTTGCCCTGCACTGGCAGCTCTATGGAATACAAATAGATGCTACAGAAAACAAGTATAAAACAGAAATTGAAAGAAATGTTAACATTATATGTATTCAGTCCTACCTTGCTTGGAATTCTGAAGTTCTCAAGGGGGCTCAAATCATGAATACTTTCCTGAGGACTTTTAAGACCCTTAAGGGGGGGGAAATCAAATGTCACTTTTTGCAGTCACAATAATTAAATGATACTTATTAATGAGTGCTTCAACTAGTGCTTCAGGAGGCACATATATTTGAAAACCAAACCTTGGTAAACTTGAGCAACTCTCAGGAACAACGCTTTCTAGCTACAAATAACTGATGAACCTGTATAACAAAAGAACCTGTATAATAAAAGGATGGACCTTTTCTCATGATAATCCTTCACTACAATCTATGGATTAGAACTAATGGATGTTGTAACCCAAATATTCTGGAAAACACTTTATTTGCTCAATCTTATATCAAGAAAAATTGCAAAAATGCTTGTTGAATTGCACCGAAAAATGAATTAGAGAGCTTTGAAACTAAGTGTCCAATATTATTTCATTTAAAAAACCACTGAATATTTGATTTATGATCAATAGTTACAATTTTGGAATATTGTTTCAATTTTTTAAAATTGTTCTCATCAAAAAAAACACACCTTGTACTTTGTCTCTCAAAGAAATATTATCTGGCCCATTTTTGACCAAGAGTCCTGATCGTTTTGTTATCAAATAGTATGAGAAAAGGTTCCAATCTTAACTGATCATTACATTCTGAAATCATTTTTTCACACAGAGAATTTAAACTGGGAAAACAAGCTCAACCTGAACAGCCACAATTCAATCCCACAATGCATCTGGAGTCCTTGCGTTCCTGAATGAATAATCGGTGAAATAAATTACTGACAACCCAGGAAACCTTCTTCGTATACCTCCTTTATTCAGGCATCAGACCTCCCTCCCCAAATAATAGTAATAAATAATAACATTAAATCCTGTGCCCGTTTACAAATATGCAAATCCTATTTAACTGAACTCCTTTTTCAAGGCAACGTACGCCAAACTGTATCTTATCTACGACAGAACGCATTTGGGCTTTTTTTTTTTGGTAAACATATTATCGTGGTTTTTCTTCTCGTTCAAAATTCCCTTTTTTAATTATAGGAATTCCGGCCTTGTGAAACACACACCCCGACTCTCGTACTGCCTATGCTCCCTTCTGCAGAAATTGTTTCAGTTACATCTTTCTTAACCTCGCTTTATCAAACGTAGGCCTTCCGTTCTTCCCACCCCTCTACCTGTCGGGCCATCAGAGATTTGATTTTCTGCATGATGACACAATTTCTGCCGACCGGCCGTCCAGCCACTTCGTCTCGTAAACTCCCTTCGACCAAGGAACGTAGCTGCCTCTAACACAACGAAGCCATTTTGGGCATCACGTGACCGGCCTGTTTTCCTTCTGAATCATGGGATTTGGAGTTTACAATGGGAGCTCTGCTTCCGGAATTTAGACGCCGAGACGCAGTTGAGAGAAATACAACTCCCACAAAGCTCAGCGGAACCTGTTTCCTGTCTTTCCAGCCATAAAATGAATTTATCTGATGCTTGGATGCGGGGTTTCCTTATTCCCAGAAATGTATTTTGCTTCTAATGGAATAAGTCCCTGATCCAGGATATTAGGATCGATAGGACTAGATGAGTTTGTAAACACCGAAACATCGCTGTCTAAATGCTGAGAGAATACGATGTATCAAGACTGAATTACTTGATGATTCCAAAGTTCTAATTGCATCCAAAATCAAAGCGGCAACCAAAACAACTCCCCATAATATTGGTGTTATGTGACAATCCCACATTAATCAAGTTAATGTGGAGGCTGCTGCATTTTTTTTTTTTTTTGCTAGTTGCAATTTCAATGTGGTTCACAAAGGCAATTCCATATATGGTAGATTGCAGTAATGTATTGTGAGATAAATAGCGGACCCTGCCATAAGCGCGGGAACCACGCTAGGAAAAAGATTGTGAGGTAACGAGGGCGTGATGGACTCCATCCACTGCCTTGTAACTGCAGTGGGTAGCGTTGATGGCTGATTGGATGAAAGCAGGACTCCCTTGCTCTTCCATCAGGGGCTGAGAACTAAGGACCACCCCGGGGTGTATTCTTGATCTTTCCATGGGAGCAAAACTTTATCTAGACCCTAGAGCGAAAGTTGCTATTGCTCCAGAGTAGTAGTTTCAAAAACTTGCAGCAATTCTATCATGTTGGGTTGAATCAAACTGTTTCTCCTCATCGAAACCCTTATGGACTCAGGAATAAACTGAAAACTTCATGGTCTCACATAAAACTTCTTCCTAATAAAGGCATTGCCTAACTTCTGCTTTTGCTCTTTCGTTATCGATTGGCATGGTTTACTCTAGTGTGAATTTATGAAAAGCCATTTTCTTTAGCTTATAAAGTACCTTAACTATTGGAGCAATAGAAAAGAGAACCTACACACAGCAGAGCAAGTATAAAGAATACTTATTTATATTTATAAATATTTATATTATATTATATTTATTTATAACTGGGTCCAATAATATTTGTAAGCAAGTATTAGAAAATGTAAAGGGCTTTACTTTTTTCTAAACTCCCTTGACTGGTTATTAAGATATTGGTATAATTAATACCAGGGGGAGACTAGTTAAGGGCTATGTTTTCCATAATCCACTTGAAACCACAATTCTGCAAACTCATTTTAGCTTATGTTAAGATATGTTATATGTAGTGAGCTCATGCAGTTATTTTTATACTTAAACTATACTGTTTTTTAAAAAAATTTGATTTATCTTCTCTGGGGACTCAGGGTGGCTTACAGTGCGTTAAGCAATAGCCTTCATACTTTTGTATATTTATACAAAGTCAGTTTATTGCCCCCCACAATCTGGGTCCTCATTGCACTTACTTTAGAAAGGATGGAAGGCTGAGTCAACCTTGAGCCTGGTGGGATTTGAACTTGCAGTAATTGCAAGCAGCTGATCTTAATAACAGTGAATTAGTCTACTGCGCCACCAGGACTCCTACTGTGATTGCTAAGCCACAATACGAGTTTAGTTTTGACTTAATGTGTTGAATGACCTCAACTATTATGGCTAATTCAACAAACCATGCTGAAGCAAAACATGGTTTAAATTACACAAAACAAGTTTTAATATGAATTTCACAAGTGAAAATAAACTTTATTAATATTCTGATTACATTTTGAACCAGAAACTGAATTTCAGTCTAGGGTGGGCTTATTCAGCCAGTTTATAGTCTTGGAATAGAATAAATATCTTGGTTAGCATATAAATGCAACTCACAGGCTGAATGATATTGTTGTTTATTGCATCCTGATCTCTTTTTCAGTTCTCTTGATTCACATGGAAACTGAGATTAACAATGGGCATCCCTTTATAATTCTGGTCAGATAGATAGCCTAACTAATCACCAAGAATGGAAACCACAGTTTACAAGGCTATTGTTATCTCTACTTTGCCACCATTTTCATGTTGCATGGATTACTGAGACTCTCCTGTGGGAATTTGTAATCTGCAGCCTTTCTCTTTCAGGGGGTTTGCCTATTACCTTCAAAATTCTCTGATAGTGGTCTGCTTAGTTACAAATACATACTTGAAGGGTTTTTTAAAATCTGCATTATCATATTTGCTTGCTGCTGAATCTTGCAATTCAAAGTAGTTTTACAATGTTCTGAATTTTGCTATTCTTTAAAGCAATTTTGTACTTATTTATTTAAAAGTACTAGGACTAACTTCAAACTACCAAAAATTATCATTTGCAATCCTCAGAGCTTGTACAAGTTTTTGTTTTTCTTCATGGAGCTGTTTAATTGTCTGCTCTCATCAGATGAATATAACCTGCATATAGTCTTTAAGCTCATTTATTTTTTATCAGTGTTGAGTGATTCATACTGTATGCCCAATTTATCATGTTCTATATTTGCTGTGAACATACCAGAGTGGGGAATTATGATAGGGCTATAGGCAATGAAGATGTTGAATACTAATCTAACAGGTGTTCCACTCCCTGTGTCGTTTATACACATAGTCGAATCACCTGAAGCAAGACAAGGCAGTGACTCGTAACTCACACCTGATTTCCCTAACAAATAAACTCCACAGCTGCTGGACCAAGGCTCAGCCTATGCACTGAAAGAAGATGGCCTTCGCACAAAACAAGCTACTTTTCAACACCATGCTTTGTGGCTTGCAAATCTATGTGCTCTACCTACTTTTAGGTAAGATTCTGCATTATTTTCTGTCCTTTTCTGAAATTATCCAGGTACAAGGCTTTATAGAATTCATAAATATCTTAACTTCAATAGCTTTGTAGATATAAGATTGGTAGTGTTAATGTTATTTAGAATAAAATACCACCATGGGGTTTATGTAAATGAAAACTACAATTATGTAACTGCTTGTGTGGGTTCTTGGTGAATAAACTGTAAGACTTTCTTCAGGGTAGACAAGATTGTTCTATAGTTCGCACATTATGTAATATTCTATCTTTTAGGAAGGTTGAATCAACACATACTGTACACATTAAGGACAGCAACTGTGCTGGTGTATCATTGAATATAATCAATGCATTTTTTTAAAAAAATTGGTGCCACATGTGGTAATTCAATATATTTCTTAAATTCATTGATATTTTCCATAAATAGTATATTATTTAGCATTGGAAATTAAAAAATAGATTTTTCTGATATTTCAGGAGAAGGGGGATAATGGCCCTCCCCAAACTGCTAAAATGCTACTCTCAGCAGCAATAGCTCATGTGCTCAAAGGTGAGGGATATTAGGAAATGTAGTTCAGTAATGTCTGGAGGGCTGTTGGTTCCCTATTTCTGCATTATTGTTCCCAAGTTTATTACACATACAGGAGATATAAAAATTTCCACATTACTTAGAGTAACAGGTTTGTAATACTTTTTAGAGGATATTTGTTTCATTCCTATGCAAACTGGGTTTAAAATTGGCATTTGGTTCCAATATAATTATTCTCTTCATTGTGAAAATATTCACTGGGTTTTATACATTATGCTAAACCTGGGTGTACTTTGTCTAATAATTTCACAATTAAATGGATTTGGACAAATGGCTGTCATAAATCCCAGTATTATAAAGCAAACAGACTACCTTATGTTCTACTATAGTACAATATTTTGCTACTAGAATTAGGTAAAGCAACAAAAAATTAAACCAGGTTAGTTTCAAAATGATACGATCACTGATACTGAAAAGTCCTTTAAATAAAATCAAAATCCTTCCCATGGAATGTCGGTTTATGTATGAAACTCAAAATATTATGTCATCTTTTTTATTTCAGTAAAAACGTTGAAGGGTGTTTCCAGTCAACAAGGGTGGTGTTGTGCTTACTAATACTTTAAGACTAATGTAAAAGCCAAATGCAGCATAGGCAAAAGTTGGAGGTCACTTTGGAAATATCTAATTTGTTTATATTGAATACAAAGAAAGAAAGCAAAAGCAGGCAGCAGAAGCTAAGAGTGCATTATTTGCTTCAGAAGCTTATTTTATGTTTCAGATTCTTACAAGTTGGTAAATTATATTTGAATAATTTATCTGTGTATCAACCATCCCTAAACTTGTTTTTAATAAAAGAAAAATCTGAATATCAAAGCAAAAATGGAACACAGGCAAATAATTTTGATAGACTTTAGAATAAAACTTTCCATGCGTTTATATAATATCTCTTATGATAAATTAATTTCAGTCCTGGCACTACCATATGCTGAAAAGCAATGGTTCTGCTAGAAAACACAGGGCTTAAATGTCACACATATGCTGCAAATATGGTAGAAGGCAATACTGTATTAAGTACCGTATATACTCGTGTATAAGTTGACCCGCATATAAGCCGACCCCTCCCCCAAATTTACCCCCAAAAACTGGGAAAACTTGTTGACTCGCGTATAAGCCGGGGGTGGAAAATGCAACGGCTACTGGTAAATTTCAAAATAAAAAAAGACTGGTCAAAAGTGCGAGGACCTGTCAGAAATCACTTTTTTCAGCCCTCTGGGTAGTCCTTTTGTGCACATGGACTACTCAGAGGGCTGAAAAAGTAATTTTTGACTGGTCCTCGCACTTGTGACCAGTCCTCAAACTTATGACTGTCCTCACATTTTACGTTTTTGCCCTATCTTGTCACCATGGTGAAGAGAAGCAGTTGTGAAATGAGTGACATGGTTTTAAGAATGCTGCACGGGCATAAATGTGAGGATGGTCATAAGTGTGAGGACCAGTCAGAAGTGCAAGGACTGGTCACAAGTTGAGGACCACTCAAAAATAACTTTTTCAGCCCTCTGAGTAGTCCATGTGCATAAAAGGAGTCCATGTGCATAAAAGGAGAGGGAGGAAGAGAGGAGGAAAAGAAGAAAGGAGGAAGTAGGGAGGAGAAGAAGGGGGGAGAAGAGAAAGTAAGAAGGAAAGAAAAGAGGTGGTAGGTTTGAGGAGAAAGATTGCTGTACAATAAAAAAGATGAAAGGGAAGAAAACCAACCCCAAACACATATAAAGATATTAAGATAAAGAATGAATTGTTAAACTTTAAAGAATAAAAGAGAACAAATATGAATAAATAGCAATAATTAGAAACACACATACAAACATACAATGTATTTTCTTTGAACAGAATATTTGGCCGGTTCACAAATTTAAACAGTGTTTAGTCATTTCACTTAAATTTCCTTTTTGCCATATTTATTCCTCATCTGTTTTTTAAAAAACCAATATTACCCTTCATCCTCATCTCTAATCTTAATCAAATTCAATTTTTCACTTCTATTCTATATTATACCCCTTCCCATTGTCATCTATCTTTATATCAATCCTCACATTGCTTAATTATGTAATATTACAGTTATTTAATACAAATTCAACATTTTAATATAAATCAATTAGTTATATAATTATCTTTTTTGTATATTAATCAATATGAACATGAATATTCCAATTATTTCCATGCAATCCAATTTCTTACAAATCCATTAATTATATTTACCAATAATAATAAACCAAATAATTTCCCCCAATATTCTTCCAAACCACAACTTAACCATTTCTGCTTTCAACACAATATACAATTAATAATATCTCAATTATTACAATTCCCTATTTAAATAGAGCTTTTTTTCTTTTGTGTTTTAAAATCTTGAACTCCCCTCTTTTGCCATTTGCCATAAATTTCCCATTGTTTGCACCAACCTTTTTTGATGAGGGAAAAGAAATGTGCCTTAGCAAACAGTAAAGCCAACAAGCTGTTTTAGTTTTGCTTTTGGTTTCAGCACAAGGAGAAAAAAAAATGTGCTCTTTGCAGCAGGCACCTTTTTGCAGCCGGCATCGATCTTCTCATTTGTTTTCTTTGAACCCTGATCAGCTGTAGGGGGGGGGGCTTTGAAGCCCCACGGCAAGAATTTAAAGTTTTTTTTCCCTCTAGCCATCAGCTGGAACTCAGGAGGAAGTCCTAATAGATTGGGAGTGGGTGGGGTAAGCAAACCCCGTTCTCCCCCTGTTTCCTAGCTTGCAGGGGGAAAGTCATTTTTTTCGTGACCCGCGTATAAGCCTAGGGGGCGTTTTTCAGTCTGAAAAACGGGCTGAAAAACTCGGCTTATACGCAAGTATATACGGTAATTAGCAAATTAGATATTCCCAATATTGTATTCCATTTATAAACTTGAAATAAAACTTCCAATTCAGTTGGTTACAGTACAGGTGGTCCTCTACTTAAAACCATTTATTTAGTGACTGTCTTATGGCTGGTTTTCACACTTGGAACTGTTGCAGCATCTCCAAGGTCAGATGATCAAAATTCAGGCCCTTGACAACTGGCATGTATTTATGTCACTTGTACTGTCCTGGAGTCATGTGATCACCATTTGTAACCTTTCAAGCTTTGGACAAGCAAAATCAATGGGGGGAAGCCAGATTTGCTTAATGACTGCATGATTCGCTTAATAATTGCAATAATTTGCTGTACAGCTGTAGCAAAAAAGGTGGTAAAATGAGGTGCAACCAGTTTAGCAACTGCCTCACTTGGCAACAAAAATTTAGGGCTCAGTTGTGTTTGTGCATAGAAACTACCTGTGCTTGGAACAGATAAAAAGCATCACCTCATTTAAGACAAAATCTTAATACATCATTTTTGATGACTCTATTTAATTCAGTTAAAATCTGAATGTGAAATGGAGCTCTTAAGGGTAAAAAATACAAGTAGTCCTCAACTTGTGACTACAATTGGGGACTAGAATTTCTAAGCAAGGGAGCTGTTAAATGAGTTGTGCCCAATTTAATGACCTTTTTTGCCACCATTGTTAAGCAAATCACTGCAGTTATTAAGTGAATCACACAGTTGTTAAGCGAATCCAACTTCTCCCACTGACTTTACTTATCCAAAGTTGGCTGAGTAGGTTGCAATGATCATATGATCCTGGAACCCTGCAATCATTGTGAATACAAGCGCCCAGATTCCATTGCATCACTAAATAAATGTGATGGTCATAAGTGTGAGGACTTTAATGTAAGTCACTTTTTTTAGTGCTTCTGTAGATTTGAACAGCCACTAAAACAAATGATTCTAAGTCAAGAGCAGCTCTAGAGGCTGGGTTCATAAGTCATACTAGACCATGGTTTATTTAATTGTGGTTTATTTAATTTTTATTTGCCATAATCAAAAGATCACTGATACTTTTGAATTATCCCAATAAAAATAAATCATAAAAATCACAAAAGTATTAAATAGGAATCTTAAAACAATCACAGAATCAAATAACAAGATGGCTACATATTAAGAATCAAATGCCGCCTTGTCATAAGTAATTTTTCTGAAGCCTAATAAATGCTGACCAAATATCACACATCATAATACTTGCCCTGTAATAGAAAACCAACATATGTAGTCCTCCATTCTCCTTATTTCATGGAAGTTGGGAACTGCTACTAGATTCTGCCATGAGTTCTGCATTGGAAATTTTGAAATTGAACAGAGATGTCTCCAGAGATACCTTGGAGCCACGTCATGTATGGGTTAAGATTATAAATTAAAACGTTAAGAGAGACTAGACAGTTACTTGTTTGAAATGGTATAGGACCGTGATGGCGAACCTATGGCACGCATGTCAGAGGTGGCACACAGAGGGTGTACTTCTGTGGGTACACAAGCCGTCGTCCCAGCTCAGCTCTGTCACACATGTGCGCCGCCTCCCACCAGCCAGCTGGTCTTTGGGTCTCTGCCATGCATGCACAGGGGGCAGGGCGCAGGGCGCATGCAGAGGGGGACGCGCATTGCATTTTGGAGGTTCACACGCACGCACGCTTTGGGCACTCAGCCCGGAAAAGGTTAGCCATCACTAGTATAGGATCTTCTGCTTGAGCAGGGGACTTGACTATAAGACCTCCAAGGTCCCTTCCAGCTCTATTCTGATTCTGAGTTGAATTGCACATAGAAACTGATAGGAAACAAAGCCTATTTATAGATGTGATGAACTTTTGAAAGCGACCAACTGCCAACATCTGAGCCACTGCATTCTGGTCTAATTGTGCTGTAACTTCAATTTGGTTTTCAGAGGTAGACCTATATAGTGCAACGATTGTACTTTAGTAGTTTATTGAACTAAAGGTACTCCTCGACTAAAAGTTCATTTAGTGACTGTTACAGTGGCACTGAATAAAGTGAATCATTTTTCACAATTACAACTTCTGCAGAATCCCCACAGTCATGTGATGAAAATTTAGATGCTTGGCAACTGGTTTGTATTTATGACGGTTGGCAGTGTCCCAGAGTCATATGATCACTTTTTGTGATCGTCTGACAAGCAAAGTCAATGGGGAAGCTAGATTCACTTAACTACTATGTTACTAACTTTACAACTTCAATGATTCACTTAACAACTCTGGCAAAAAATGTTGTAAAATGGTGCAAAACTCATTTAACAATTGTCTCATTTAACAGTAGGAATTTTGGGCTCAGTTGTGATCGTCAGTCAAGAACTACATGTGTAACGGTTGCATTCACACAACAGCCTTGTGGTATTAGGATGGGTTTGCATTGTATTTAAATGCTGAAACTTTATTTCTGTAGCTTTCTTATAACAGATAACTTCCTTAGAGGCAATTTTGCTAAATCTGTACAATATGTTGTTTGAAATCGCTATGTTCTGACAACCACTGCAAGACCTATTTATATCTTTAGAAATGAGTGGACATCTAATTCACTCCTTTACTGACTAATATTCAGAGTACAGGACAATGCTTGATTTTAGTGATATATCCTGTGACAGAAGTTTAAATGTTCATAGTATGCATTCAAGGGTATTATACCAGTACAAAAGAGGTTTTCCTTCACTTTGCTTAGTTTGGGTCAAAAAAAATGTGATTATTATAAGGAAGAACCTAGGTATTCCCCCTCCCCTTTTGCACAATTAAATGTTGGCAGGAAAAGAATAATGCATTTTAATGAGCTGTGGTGACGCAGTAATTAGAGTGCAGTACTGCAGGCTACTTCTGCTGACTGCTGGCTGACTGCAATTTGGCAGTTCAAATCTCATCAGTTGACTCATCCTTCCATCCTTCCGAGGTGGGTAAAATGAGGACACAAATTATTGGGGGCAATATGCTAACTCTGTAAACTACTTAGAGCTGTAAAGCACTGTTGCTATTAAGTTTCCATTGATATTTATATATTTATATATTTACATAGGCATACACACACACACATATACATACATACATACATACATACATGACTAAAACTCTTGTGACTAATAACTTTTAGTTGAACAAAATAGTGCATCATAGGGCAAGATTTTTTTGAATCGATATACCTCAAATGGGCTAACTTAAAAAATATGTCTGAAATCTGTGATTCCTGACTCGTGTGGGATTTGGATTTGTCAAATTTATGGTCACTTCACTACTACCAGGCTACCACACCACCATAGTCAACCATGGTCTCATGATTGTCATTTCCAATACTCCCTGCCAGTTTCCCACAAGTAAATGAGGCAACCAGCATGAAGTATAAACTTGATCATGCAGGGAATGCCAGCAACCATGCCAAGCTTACAGGGAGTGTTGACAATTAGAAAGCTGGCAGGGAAGGTCACAAGTTCTTTAGGTAAGTCTCTTCCAACCACACTACCTCCCCAGCCCCTCTGAAATTGAGCCATGCCACCCACTCACATATTCTATATACCCTTCTTAGTTCTACATAGCACCTATTACCCTGCACACATTTCCTGACACATGCCACAACACCATGCATCCCTGTGCATCCCGAACCAGCACCAACACCTCTTGTGTATCTCTGTGCACTGTCCCCAACCACCATATTATCTCTTGCACACCTTTCTGAGCACTCTTCTGAATCCATGTTATAACCCCAATGGCTCTCCCTAGCCATTCAAATCGACTAAGAAATAAATTTGTTTACTCTGGATTAGTCAACCAATGATAGCAGGAAAATATTAGAGGAAAAGTGAATGTATTCTATGGTGGTAACCAGCATAGGTTTTTAAGAAATCTAGGTCTTCACATAATGTGTCCAAAGAACAATTTTAATCTGGCCTTTTCTGCATCAAATGAAAACTTCGGGTTGATTTATGTAATGATCCATCAGTTTAGTTTCTTGGCTATCCGTAGTATTTCTAAGAGTCTTCCAAACATTAATTTCAAATATATTCAAATAATATTTCTATCCTGCTTATTTCACTTTTTTGTCATTTCACAAAGAATACCATGGCTTGCATGACTGGTTTTTGTAGGCATAGACACATCTTGGCATATGAATATCTTTTCCAAGGTCTTCATAGCTACTCTATTGAATACCCGTCTGCAATATTTCTTGGCTGTTTGTTCCTTCACTGTTGATGGTTAACCCGAAAAGTTAATTATTATTTCATCCATTTTGTTCAGAGAGATGTGTGTAATGTTTATATCCAACCAAATATGAATAAAAATGTAATCGCATAAAGAAATACGGTATTATAGATGACGATCAGAAATGCAGAATGGTCATAGCATGAATTTACACATGTGATATATAACAAGTGATGGTTAGTTTTGAAACCATTAAGATATATTACAATAGAACTGAAGCAAGTATTGTGTGTATTTCAATTTGTAATATATATAATCTTTTTGCTGCAGGTAATTCTTCTGCATTAAAAATGACAATTCCCTCAAACACAGTCAATGGCATTGAAGGACAGCCACTCAGACTTGATATTGCTTATAATGTCAATTTTGCCATTTCTGACCTCCAGATAATATGGCTGTTTGAAAAACCACCAACAAACCCTAAATATCTGATTAGTTCTGCCAATCGATCAGTTGTTCCAGATTTTGAATATAGGCACAAATTTACACTTTCACCTCCAAATGCATCTTTGCTGATAAATTCTTTACACAGAAGTGATGAAGGAAATTATATTGTTAAAATCAATATCGATGGCAATGAGACAAAATCAGTAAGTGAAAAGATTCAGGTTACTGTTGATGGTAAGTAATTTGAAATGCTGGGGGATATTTCTGTCTATCAATATTTACCATATGGGCTGTGACTATTGAGAATTAGAGTTCAACATGTAAAGGTCATAGGTTCCCCATTCCTTGTCTATCTGTGACATTTTCTGGCCTTTCCTTTCCTCAGCCACAATCTGTCCCCAAAGCTACAATCTGCTGAACATTCAGTGTAGTGAAGTAATACTGCTTAGAGAGCTTCCTGGCAATAGAGAAAATAAGGGTGATAATCAAAATTTATTTATTTATTTATTTATTTATTTTAGATTTCTATACCGCCCTTCTCCCTGGGGACTCAGGGCGGTGTACAGCCAAGTAAAAACACATAATATAAACATTAAGAACAAATTAAAAAGAATATCTAAATTGACTCCAAAATTTAAAAAAACCTCAATTTAAAATTGCTTAAAAGGTTTTGCTTAGGCCAGCCCGGCTTGTTGGAAAAAAAATGTTTTAAGGGCACGGCGGAAGGCACGGAGGTCATGGATTCTTCTTATCTCAGGGGGCAGCTGATTCCAGAGGGTGGGGGCCCCCACAGAGAAGGCCCTCCCCCTGGGGGTCACCAGCCTGCATTGCTTGGCCGATGGCACCCCGAGGAGACCCTCTCTGTGGGAGCGCACGGGTCGATGGGAGGTCGTCGGTGGCAGAAGGCGGTCTCGTAGATAACTGGGCCCTATGCCATGGAGCGCTTTAAAGGTGGTAACCAACACCTTGAAGCGCACCCGGAAGACCACTGGGAGCCAGTGCAGCTCGCGCAGGAGCGGTGTTATGCGGGAGCGCCATGTAGCCCCCGTAATTACCCGTGCAGCCGCATTCTGGACCAGTTGGAGCCTCCGGGTGCTCCTCAAGGGGAGCCCCATGTAGAGAGCGTTACAGTAGTCTAGGCGAGAGGTGACGAGGGCATGAGTGACCGTACACACGGAATCCCGATCAAGAAAGGGGCGCAACTGGCGAATCAGGCGTACCTGATAAAAGGTCCCCCTGGCTACAGCTGTCAGATGTTCCTCTAAGGACAGCTGCGTATCCAGGAGGACTCCCAGATTGCGCGCCCTCTCCACGGGGGCCAAAGACTCGCCCCCGATAGCGATGGCGTCAGCTGGCTATATCGGGATGCTGGGAACCACAGCCACTCAGTCTTGGAGGGGTTGAGCTTGAGCTTGTTCCTCCCCATCCAGATCCATACAGCTTCCAGGCACTGGGACATCACTTCAAGGGCATCGTTGGGGTGGTCTGGGGTGGAGATGTACAGCTGGGTGTCGTCAGCGTACTGATGGTATCTCACCCCAAAACCACGGATGATCTCACCCAGCGGCTTCACATAAATGTTGAACAGAAGGGGTGAGAGGACCGACCCTTGTGGCACTCCACAAATGAGAGGCCTCAAGGTCGACCTCTGCCCCCCTGTCAACACAAACTGCGACCGGTCGGAGAGAAAGGAGGAGAACCACCGTAGAACAGTGCCCCCATCCCCAACTCTTCCAACCGGTGCAGCATGATACCATGGTCGATGGTATCAAAAGCCGCTGAGAGATCTAATAGGACCAGAACAGAGGAACAACCTCTGTCCCGAGCCCTCCAGAGATCATCAACCAACGCGACCAATGCCGTTTCCGTGCTGTGACCAGGCCTGAAACCCGACTGGAACGGATCCAGATAGGACGTTTCCTCCAGGAATTGTGGAAACTGTCGTGCAACCATACTCTCAACAACCTTCGCCACAAAGCGAAGGTTGGAGACAGGACGATAGTTAGCCAATACTGCCGGGTCCAGGGAGGGCTTCTTGAGAGGCCTCACCACCGCCTCTTTCAAGGTGGCGGGGAAGTGACCCTCGCTCAACGAAGCGTTAATAATTCCCTGGAGCCAGCCTCGTGTAACCTCCCGGGAAGCCAGTACTAACCAGGAGGGACACGGGTCCAATAAACATGTAGTCGCATTAAGTCTCCCCAACATCCTGCCCATGTCGTCCAGAGTCACAAGGTCAAACTCCTCCCAGATAACGCTCTCAAGACTATTCCTCGTCATCCTGCCCGGATCTACCCAGTCAGAGTCCAAATCCCGTCGGATCTGAGCGATTTTGTCATACAGATATCGTCCGAAATCCTCAGCCCTGCCCTCCAGGGGGTCCTCCCACACTCCCGGTTGAAGCAGGGAGCAGGTCACCCTGAACAGGGCCGCCGGACCTGCATTAATCCGGACCTGCATTAATCCAATAATCCAGCATTATTGCAGGAAAGGTACACACTTAGCATATATTCTGCAAATTCTTAAAAATTAAAAAATTTTTAATAAAAATTAAAATATATTACGTATGACGTTCATAGTTATATGACATACTGTGTCCATTGCACACATCAGGATATTTCAGAGGTGAAATCCAGCAGGCTCTAACAAGTTCTGGAGAACCAGTAGTGGAAATTTTGAGTAGTTCGGAGAACCGGCAAATACCACCTCTGGTACCACACCTGAGTGGGGAGGGAATGGAGATTTTTCAGTATCCTTCCCCCAGGAGGAGAAGGAATGGAGATTTTGTAGTATCCTTTCCCTGGAGTAGGCTGGAAATGGAGCTTTTGCAATATCCTTCCTCTGCCACGCCCACCAAGCCTCACCCACAGAACCGGTAGGGAAAAATATTCAGAATATTTATGTTCTAATGCATGCGCAAATTAAAATCCAATGGCAATTATTCATAAATATATTCTAAAAGTTTACTTATACAAAAAAGATGAATTGGTGAAGAATTTTTTGCTCTAGAGCAGTGGTTCCCAAACTTTTTCAGTCCACCGCCCCCTTGGTACTACAAACTCATCCTCAGTGCCCCCCATCCAGGGGTGGGTTCTACTTACCTTTACTACCGGTTTGCAGCAGGGCCGCCCGCGCTCACTTCGTTCGCGCATGCACGCACTCTTCTGCATATGCACAGAAGCGTTTTGGTGATGTCGGTGGGCGGGGCCTCCTGCCGGTTTTACTACTGGTTCTATAGATCTGGTGAGAACCGGGGCAACCCACCTCTGCCTCCCCCCCACCCCCTATAAATAGCAGTGTTCGGAATAGCGGTTTGCATGACCCACTAAGGAAGATAGTAACAGTAAAATACACGGAATACAGCCAATTTTGGCCTCCTGAAGCCTTGCCTTGCATGTCCCGTTTTTGTGAAAAACGGGCCCGTTTTTCGCAAAAACAGGGTACGCAGAACCTTTGGGAGGCCTGCAGGCTGCTCCAGTACAAATGTATCCCGTAACAAAACTAACACTATTAGTTAACACTAAAGAAATCCCCTGAATCAATCAATCTAGAGCAGTGATTCTCAGCTGGGGTTCCTTTTGAATTTGCTGACCATCAGCGAGTGGGAGAAAGCAATTTCACAGAGGAGGGGATGGAGAGGGCTGTGGGATGAATTCACACCCATTCCCAGACCTCCTTGGGATCAACCTGCAGCCCTCCCCTGCCTCCTCAGGTGGTGGAGCGTGTGTGGGGGGGATGCTTTTCAAGAAGTCACAAGGAGGGCTGAGAGCTGGTTTCTGTCCCACAAGTAAGATTTGGTCCAGAACCAACCCCAACATGAAGGTCTTTTATTTGCTCCTTGTACTCCTTGTCTTTGCATTTTTAACAGGTAATAAATTAAATTTCTGATGATGTAAAAATAGCTCATAACTTACCTTTCTAGACAGCTATTATCATGTCTAAAAGTAAGATACTCTTCTCCATCTTTTGTCTGGAGTACCATTTAATCCAGAGTCTTTTAATTCCAGAAGTGCAAGTTTAAAGAATGGACTTCTGGAATTAAAGCTCCATTTTTTTTTTAGCTAAAACTTAATTCACACCTGTTAGTTTTGCTTGAGCAGTGTGAACAATTAACAGTGTGATCCTCCAAAGGTTTGAAAAATATATTATTGATTTTTCTTTGGCATTTAAACTAGATAACCAATGTGAAAAAGTGCATCAAGGAAGTACTGGAAAGCCAATTCATACTGAACTGTATTGGGTTTTCTGTTGTTATTTGAATAAAATGAAAAGAAATCAAATAGTGGTACCTAGTGCAGAAAAAGAGACGAAATAATGGGTCATTCTCAACACTTGAATTCTCTACACTTAAAATGTCTAGAAATTATTATGGTTAAGTGAGTTTTGCCCCATTTTACGATTTTTCTTGCCATAGTTCAAATCAAAGTTCAAATCAAAGATTTGATAGTTCAAATCAAAGATTTCTGAGACCAATGTTGAATACTTAAATTTCAGTAGTCACCAATCCCAGTCTTAAAATGAGCTTAGAATCAGTGGGAGTCACTGATAACAATTAACTAACTAGCTACTGATAATGAGTCCAATCCTGCCTTTCTTTTCTTCTGTCCAAGTTTTGCAAGTACTTTTTCCAGGTATATGTTTTATTCCAAAGTATACAGACCATTATTGCTAGGGAAAAAATGGGTCTTCCAAGCAATTTTAAAAGACACTGTCAGAATGACTCTGCTCTCAGCCCCCCATGTGGCTCCTTGAAAAGCATCCCCCCCACATATGTAAATAAAAAGAATCAGCTTAAAAATCCTAGTCTTTTAAAAGACTCCATTGAAAATATGGAGAATTGGGAGGATGAATATGAGACACTAAGGGAGATGTTTCAAAAAGTAAGGGAGGCATTTAAGGGAAATAAAGAAGCAGAAAATTGGTTAGCTTGCAAAAAAAAAAGAAAGAGAAAAGATGAATGAGAAGCAAGAGAAACGAGATAATATTGAAAAGGAAATAATTGAAAAAAAGATAAAGATGATTACACTGAGATCAATAGAAAAAATGGAATAAGATGAAATATACTGCTAATAATTAAAAAGGTGATGGGAAATTTTGAGAAATATACTTGATAAATGAAAGAAAGACCGGGGAGTCCATAGTGGAAAATATAAAATTGAAAATGAATACAGCAATAGAGAGGGATGAAGGAAGGAGAAGAGAGATGGAAGAAGGAAGGGAAGAGGGAAGGAGAGAGAGGGAAGGAAGGGAAGGGAAATTAGAGTAGGAATGAGGGTAAGAGAGGAGGAGAAGGAGAAGGGAAGAAGAAGTAGGAAGGAGAAGAAAGGGGGGAAGAGAAAGTAAGAAGGAAAGAAAAGAGAGAGAGGTGGTAGGTTTGAGGAGAAAGATTGGTGTACAATAAAAAAGATGAAAGGTAAGAAAGCTAACCCCAAACAAATATAAAGATATTAAGATAAAGAATGAATTGTTAAACTTTAAAGAATAAAAGAGAACAAATATTAATAAATAGCAATAATTAGAAACATACATACAAACATACAATGTATTTTCTTTGAACAGAGTATTTGGCTGGTTCACAAATTTAAACAGTGTATAGTCATTTCAATTAAATTTACAATTTCTATATTTCCTTTTTGCCATATTTATTCCTCATCTATTTTTTTTAAAAACCAATATCCTCATCTCTAATCTTTAAAAACCAACCATCCTCATCTCTAATCTTAATCAAATTCAATTTTTCCCTTCTATTCTATATTATACCCCTTCCCATTGTCATCTATTTTTATATCAATCCTCACATTGGTTAATTATGTAATATTAGTTGTTTAATACAAATTCAACATTTTAATATAAATCAATTAGTTATATAACTATCTTTTTTGTATAGTAATCAATATGAACATGAATATTCCAATTATTTCCATGCAATCCAATTTCTTACAAATCAATTAATTATATTTACCAATAATAATAAACCAAATAATTTCCCCCATATATTCCTCCAAACCACAGCTTAACCATTTCTGCTTTCAACACAATATACAATTAATAGTATCTCAATTATTACAATTCCCTAGTTAAATAGAGCTTTTTTTCTTTTGTGTTTTAAAATCTTGAACTCTCCTCTTTTGCCCTAAATTTCCCATTGTTTGCACCTACCTTTTTTGATGAGGAAAAAGAAAAGAAATCTGCCTCTGCCTAATTTTCCAACGTAACAGCCAACAGCCTGCTTTACTTTCAGTTTTGTTTTCAGGTTGATTTGCACAAGGAGAAAAAAAAATCTGCTCCAGCAATTTAGCTCTTTGCAGCAAGCAGCAGAACCCTGCACAAAACAGCTGAGAGCAAATCAGCTGAGAGTCAGGAGGTCGATCTAATCACGGGCTAATTAGCCTATGCTGAAGCTGAAAGGAGTTTTTTCTTGCTGTTTGCTTGCAAGGAGGTAACTGCTGTTACAGGCCAAAGGATGGGGGCCACCCTCCTTGCCACTTAGCATCCCCCTGCCGCCCCTTTTGCCTCTAGCCCCCCTTGCCGCCCCCCATGCCTCTTACCGCCCCCCTAAGGCATCCCACCGCCCCCCAGGGGTCGGTACCGCCCACTTTGGGAACCACTGCTCTAGAACAATCTTCTCCAAACTGACACTAGCTGCTATGTTGAAAATAAAATTTCCAGAATTCTCAACATAATATAGATTAGGTAAGGGAAATGTTCAATATGGAAGCTCTAGATAACATATATATAAATTGAGTCCTATAACGCATCCAAAACTGACTGAATACTTAAAGATGCTGATCTTCTTTATGGAGTGCATTTGAAATTAAAAAGACAATTTGTTCTTTTAAGGAAGTTTTTGGGTTGAGGGCCCACCTCTTGTAGAGCTCCCAAATGAACCAGTGACAGTTCTCACCCTCTTCTAGCAAAAATGTAGACTTCCAAAATTATCTACTGTAGACTGCTGTATGTAAATAACAGAAATGACTTGATTGTAACTTCCAATATTGTTTCCATTGCAGTGCCTCTCACCAAGCCTGTAATATACATAGAACCCTCATTTGGAGTTGTAGAAAAAAAAGGAAACATCACTTTGAAATGTAGAGTGGAAGAAGGCACAAGGGTGGTTTACCAGTGGATGAAAAATGAAAATCCAATTGAAGACAGCAGCAATGGCTCCATGACTATAAACAAAGATACACTTTCCATTGCCCCCGTTTTCAGAGAAGCTATTGGGAACTACAGCTGTTTAGTAACCAACCCTATCAGTGCCATGAGGAGTGATATTATCACGCCAACAATATATTGTAAGTAGATGAAATGTGTCATATCTACCTATCTACCTACATTAATCAAGTTTTTTGGGGGGGGGGGAGTGGATTTTACAGCTTTTTAATTTTTTTTTATGTTGGTATCATGAATTGAGGGGCCAGAATCCCAAAGTTAACCTAATTAAACCTCTACACATCCAACATTTAAAATTGGCCGAAGCCTGGAAGATGGACCACTTTGAACTCAGACATGATTGCATATGAAATTAAATGGAGTATTTATTAACTTTCATTTAAACCATAGTCTCCGTCCCCAATATCCATGGCAGAGCACTCCTGAAATGGACAGGAAAATCCAAAACCTGTTCTTGGAAATCTTATTCTACAAAACTGTCAGACTGCTAAAACCTTTCCAGAAACAATTTATAATAAATGTTATAAATTATAGCGAAGATTACCACAAGAACAGAAAATTGTTTTTTTGATGAAGAGCTGGAAAAGTCATAAAATGTCTCTTATCCAATTATCACACTTCTTCGGCTATTCCTGATGACAGGAAAAAGCCATCCATGAAGGCTGGGAGAAGAAAGAGGGGAAAATAGACATTTCCAACATGTATTTTCCCCTCCTGTATTAAAGCTCACTCTTTGGCCACTCACTGCTGTTACATATAATTTTTCAGAAGCGGTTCCTGTTTTGCTTCATGATGGGATTTTAGAGAAAAAAAATCCAAATCCCTAGTGGGGTCTAGGCTAGGCAAGCAAGAACATTAAATCCTAAAGTCCATATCATTAACATTTTTTAATGTATGTGCAAAATCAATATAGGACACTGGATATGTTTGCTTAAGCTGATACCTGTGAAACAATATACAATTGAAAATGACATCATTATGGCAACTGCTCGTTATCCTATTATTATTTTGAAACTTTATGTCATCTTATTCAGATCATTTCAAGATGGTTTGTTTTAGAAAAATATTTGTATAAAATGCAACATAAAACAGTATCACAAAATATTTAAGGCAGCCAGCATTAAGAAGTGTATAATAAAAATAACCCAGGTTGGTTACATGGATTAACTTCGTGCAGTATGTTGGAGGCAGACAGGATTTGACTGGTAGGAAAAAAGGCTTACAAAAATGCTCTTACAAAGCTGTAAGCCAATGGGTTCACATGATCCTCTTTTTAAAGAAAGGCTCAGACAAATTCTTCCAACATCTTCGTTGATTCTAAAGGAGTTGGAAGCATATTACATTAAAGCAAAATGATAAAAAGTAAATTGAATTTAGTCAAATAGAGAAGGTGGAGAGGAAATTAGGAAAGTTTTTAAAAAATAAATGTTAAAAAGCTATAATGCATAAGTAGATATAAGTTCAAATAGGGAAGTTTCACTTGAAGATAGAGAAACCCAATCAATTTCATGGAGTATGCCAGGGTTTTTTTCTTCCTGTTTCTCACTTTTTCCCCTCTGTGAGCCATATGTATTGCTGGACTTAAATTCTTCTTTGTATGCTAGCTAGCATATCTTTCAATAGAACCCACAATGACAGCATGTATATTTTATTTATTCAATTTATATGTTTCCCATATCACTATCAAGTGACTCTGGTTAACTTGCAATACCATATCATGTAATGTAATTTATATAATTTGCACAAGGATAGTCATGTGATGTCATTTGCTCCTCCTTTGGTTGCCCATGCTGGTTAAACCTGATGGGACCTAATGTTTAGTAATTTCCAGATAAGCTACATATTGTTCATTGATTAAAATCCGAATCACTAATTCACCATGAGATTGCCTGCAACTTGAAATGACTTTTTAGTGACCCTTTTTTCCTGCTTTCCTTCTTCTTTCAGTCACTTATCTAGTTATCAGACAAATTATGTCAAGTGGAATCATGTCAAGGCCATTGCATTAAATTATACATTTCAAACTGTCATTCATCAGTGACCATTTTCTGCCTTAGAACCATGTCTACAAACTGGTCCTTTCCAAAAGTGTTGGAATTAATCTCTAGGGATTTCCATTTGTTGATCCTACCTATTCGGAACTATGTGAGAATCTGCTTGAGGAAAGCAATAGCAGCTTGTAAAGAAAACAAAGCATATATTGCATATATATATAGCATATATATCTTACAATTGATAAAAATGTGACCAACCCTTTTTTCTGCTGGTGAGCTCTGACTGAACTTCAGACTCCAGTAATAACAATGGTAGCTAGCTGAAAGCTGTCATTTCAATGTCCCATGGAGTTTCAGAGTGACTAATATTAGAAGCATTGTAGGGAATTTCTCAGATAAGGTTCAAAACTGACTGTTCTTGAGCAATTGTCTTGAGTAATTCAGAACCACCAAGGAGGAACTCCTCACTTACTTGCACTGATGATGTTACCTAGTTGGGTAATGAAATGTCTGCAGGCAACCAACTAGCTCAGAGGGGGCTCTGTGAACTCCACTGTTCAAGTCCGAACAATAGATTTTCCACTGAGTTCAGTCTAAGGTAATTGTAAATCTGTCACTCTACTGTGAATTCATGAAGAAAATAATAAAAATTATAGGTAATCCTTGACTTAATGACCACAATTGAGCCCAAAATTTCTTTTTCTAAATGAGACAGTTGTTAAGTGAGTTTTGCCCCATTTTATGACTTTTCTTGCCACAGTTGTTAAACGAATCATTGCAGTTCTTAAGTTAGTAACAGGTTAAGTGAACCTGGCTTCCTTTGACTTTGCTTGTCAGAAGGTCGTCAAAAGTGATCACAAGACTCCAGGACACTGCAACATAATAAATATGAGTCAGTTGCCAAGTATCTGAATTTTGACCAGGGAAATGTTGCAATGTTCGTAAGTGTGAAAAATGGTCATAAGTCACTTTTTTTGGTGCCATTTAACTTTGAATGATCACTAAATGAACTATCTGTATGAACAAATATATATGAACAAATGTATATGAACAAATTCATAAACTAATATATTTGATTATTATGGGAATTAAGCAGCATAATCGTCTTGCCTACAGTTGTCTTTATACCTGTGGCAAGTAGCTTGATATAGAGAGAATGTGTAGTAAAGTATGAATTATTATTTAGCACTGGTAAGGTTAAATATACTACTGAGATTATAAATGTGAATGTCACACCTTGGGCACCTTTAATACAGAACCACATACATAAATGTGTTTCCACTCCATTTCAGTGCTAAAGGCTATTTTGTCTGAACATAATTTCTTATTCACGGGAAGAACATGTTTGCCATTCTCCAAAAGTATGGAATGCAACAATCTCTCAAACCATTGTTGGCAGTTGTTCTTACCTGTCATTACTGAAAACTTATCTGGAAGTTTAAGCTTATCTGGAAACTAATGTAGGCAATCCACTTTTTTTCCTTTTTTACATAGTATAGTCTTATTCAGGATGGCTTGTTCTTTCAGATATGTTAGCATAGTAGCTTAGAGAATGCCTAGTGTTCTTACCAGACTGGGAAGGCTCAGTCAGCTCATTCCCGCCCCCTCCCCCCCACCACACACACACAGAGTTTTGAACAATCACAAATTAAGAGAGCTCAGTTTGTTCTAGTGGTTAAGGCAGCATGCTAGAAGTGGGAGAACATGAGTTCAAGTCCCACTTTAGCTATAAAAGCCAGATGGGGGACCTTATGCCAGCCAGTCTCACTAACTCATCTCAAAAGGTTGTTGCTGTAGGGAAAATAGGAGGAAGTTGTGTTGGATATGGTCACCACCTTGAATTGTTTGTAAAAATAATAAATGAATGAATGAATAAAATTCCCTGAAAAGCTGATTGAGTTGTTCCATCTAGTGAGATGGCTAGAATACTACACTACTGCTACAAACATTAATCATAACACAAATAGAAGGTATTTCTCAATGCAGCTGCGAACTAATATTATAAATCTAAGTAACATTAATACAGAATTTAATTCATGTTAGCTTATTTTATGTATCATGTTTACCCATTGCTTACCTAAACCTTGATTCATTTAATAGACTTACGGACTGGCTGGCCTTATTAAATGTTAGTTAAGATTATTATCTGTCCCAAGATGAACAAGATTAACTGTAAGATAGGCTTTCTTTCAAACATGATTAATTAAGCCATAAATGCTAATTTGAATATAATATTGCAGTGGTATGTACTTTTGTTTGATTTGTGTGCCCTCACTTCATCTAGAAGTGACTGGGTAGCTGACAAACATTAAAACCAGTAAACATTAAAAGGATAAAACAATAAATAACAATATGTTGTGGCCCATCAGTGGCCTGTGCGGATTATAGCTGATTCTGACAGTGAGGAGACTGGTGTGGTGTTGCGCCAGCAGCCTGTACAGTTGGCACTCGAGTCAGACAATGAGGAGGCTGGAGAAGATATAGTGCCAGAGGCAGGAATTCAGCCAGGGCCTTCAGAATCTCCAGAAGCTCCTTTAAGTGAAGAGGACGAAGAGGAGGAGCCTCTTCTCGATGCACGGGCACATAGAGCGGCCAAAAGGCAGGAATGGCTCCTCAGGAGGAGGTCTCCTCGAGAGTAAGGCTTGGGCTAATTGGCCACTCCCTTAGCTTATTTAAGGAAGAACACCGACTGAAGCAATTTGTAGGGAGCAACTTTAGTTCAATCTACTTCACGTCTGGATTCTCTGCAAATTGCTTCTGGGCTTTCTGCCAACCTTAGTAAGATTGTGATTACTTTATCTTTGGTTTCTTGTAGGCTGTTAAGAAAGTTTATTAACAGCCTTTGTTTGAAAAAGACTGAGTATTTTAGTAAATTAAGTTTTGTACAAACTTTGTGTGTGCTGTATTCTTTGGGGTCTGTAGCTGGGGCAGAACACAATAATAATGATATAGTATGGTATAATATGGCTGGATTTCCTAAATCAACCCAAACAAATAAATTTATGGCATGGGATCCTCCTGGATTGATTCCTTGTTAATATTTAAACAAATATTAAACAAAATATTGTTTCTTTTTACAAAAAAGGGTTTGCATAAAGCTTCAAGGACAACTTGTAAGCAATCAAGCCCCTCCCTCCCCCGCAAATAATAGAGAAGCCCAATATTCACCATAACTTTCTCCCTCAAATATTGCTTTCAAGTTACATAATTTAAAGTACACTTGCAAGTGGTATTTTAAAATTCTGTATATTGGCTGCCAATTTTCTCAATAACAACCAAGTAATGGCTCTACAAGCTACAAAGACCATATGCCATTGCTACCTGGGGAATTAGGGTAATAATAAAGGTCACTCACAGTAAATACCATCTGTTCAAAAACAAGATGGATTACAGTTTCCTGGTGACAGATACAATTGCTTATGTTCCCACTGAGAAGTAAATTGTTGCTAAGAAGTAATGATTTATTGTTTTACAAGTCATTTAGTAAATAGGTTTTACTAAGGCAAAAGGTCTCCTTTGCTCAGAATGATATCGAAAAAGAGGTAGTGGCCTACTAGAGACCTTTAATTAGAAACAGTCTAAAAACCTCAATGTATTTTATTTAAACATCTAAAAGATTATTTTGGAAAGAATTTCCCACGAGGACCATTCCCATACTATTAACCCTCTAGTGACTTCCTCCTTCTTGGGGACATCACAAAGATACAACGCTTGTCATCATGTAGCATTTCTGCTGCAACAGCATAAAAAATAATGGATGATTCCAGAAAACAAAAGTCACTAGTAGAAATCCTGCTGCAGTCCATTTTTTACTTGTATAAAAATAAAAATTGCAAAACAGGTTTAGTACACACCTAATTTATATTGAAATACATCAGCGCATAACAAAACAAGTAATGGTTATCTTTTCAATTGTATCTTTTCTTCCACTATCCCTTTTGTTTACAGTTGTATTTAATCTCCACCACCACAAGCTCTTCAAGGCACTCAGGAAAGGGGGAAAAAATTAAGTATGTGTTTAAGGAAGTCACTAGCTAATTTTATAGACAGAATGATAGTGATTCTATATTGCCCCAAGATCAGATCCAGAAAATGACATCCTTAGAACGAAATCAAGGATCCAGTTCCTAAACAGAACCCATAACTGATAGACGGCTCTAATATTTTGTGTCACTACTCCAACCTAATTATTTTGACCTGGCAATACCTGTAGTGGCAAGTAAATGGATTTAATAACAATTTTATTTTAAACTAGTATCCCTGACCAAGCACTGTCAGGGAGCATTATGGAAATTTACATTTGATTAAACTCACCCAACCCAGCTTGCATAATTGGATCACTATTAGCACAAAATCCCAGTTTGTGCCAATCAGAGCAGCCAACCATGGGACTTGAGGTTTTACAGAGCTTTGGATTCCGTTAGGCAGAAATACGATAAATACTCTTTTTTTAAAAAAAAGTTTTTTATTTATTATGCAGTTAAAAACATTGAACATGGTGTGACTTTTCTGGTTTGAACATTTCCATCAAGTTTTATCTTACAACAAATAACAGTTCATTTACACTGTATTAATATATAAAATCTATCATAATTCAAAACACATAGATTCATACGTTTGTAAAAATTACAACAAAACCATTCCTATTTGTCACAGAGTACTGAAATGAACATTTTTAAACTTTCAACTTATCAATAATCCTTTGTCCCAACATTCCTCCTCCTCTCCAACCAATAATACATTTTATTCCAGATTTCATAATATTCCATATCACATTTATCTTTTAGTACTAGAGTCAACCTGTCCATTTCAGCAGAAATCAGTATCTTATTTAATACCTCTTCTTCTGTGGGGATCTCATTATTTTTCCAGTTTTGCACGAAGGCCAATCTTGCTGCCGTTAAAATATGTAACATTAAATATATTGTTCCCTTGTTATATTTCTCTTTTATAATACCCAAAAGAAAAAGTTCTGTCTGTATATTTTGAGATAACATCTCTTCCAGCCATCGTTTTATCTGGTGCCAAAAATCTCTAGCTTTCGGGCACTCCCACCACATATGATAAAAAGTCCCTGGCATTGCCTTGCATTTCCAACACATTGGTGAGAGGTTTCTGCTCATTTTAGCTAATCTTGTGGGTGGGAGGTGCCATCTATAGAACATCTTGTATAGCTTTTCTTTATATGTGGTAGTTAAAGTAAATTTGTCAGGTTCTGAATCAGGATAAGAAAATAAATCGCAGACAACAGGGTGGATGTTGTTCTAAAGTTTTATCTTCCTAAATTCAGCACGGTCCGACAATCACCCAGTACAATTATAGTGAAATATTGTCAGCTCTAACCTTATCGTGCTTTCCCTTCCCGTTTTAAACCTAGTGCTTCTCCTCTCCCAGATTCCACCCCAAATCCCTGTGCTGATTGGAGGTCTCCAGCTGCCTTCCTCCAGCCAGTAATTCAGTGCAATTAGTACTGGTTTGTTGGGGCCGTTCCGATCGGGATAGGTCTGGTAAGCCTCCATTAATGCTGGCTAGCACAGATGGCACCTCATCCACCCAAGTGCAATCCTATCCGCCCTCAGCTGGAGGCCCTGTGAACAGCTGAAGGAAGAGGATTGCACTGTCTGTATGCAGGGGGAGGCAAGTGACGGCAAGGCAAGATATCCAGGCAGGAACATGGGCTGCACACTATGTCTCCCTCCGTTCCCACTGGAATTACAGCCCCTACGACGTGGGCTGACAAAGTTTTCTATTTCTCTCCCATAATTCCTGCCGATTATCTAAATCAATACTGTAACCAAAGTTTTTACTCCAAATTAACATGGTTTCTTTCACCTGTTCTTCAAACATGGCCTTTTCGAGTAACTATTGGTATATTTTTCTTACCACCGTTTCCTCTGTTCCTAGTAAAATTTTATCTAATTCCGTAAGCTCTGTCTGTATGCCCCATTCTTTTTTATCTTTCCTGTATCATGATTGGACTTGAAGGTATGCCCACCGTTCGAGTTCTATTCCTTCCTCCTATAGGTCTTTCCTAGGTTTCAATTCTCCTCTTTCATTTAGTATATCCTTATATGTAATTACTCTTCCTAATTTGATAAAATTTGGATGTGTAAACATCTCCAGAGTCAATAGCCAATTAGGAATTTCCATATAGTTAACATTGTTTAATTTTAAACCAAACATCTAATAGTGCACGTCTAATGTTGTGCTTCTGGAAATACTGATGAGCTTTGTGCTTTCCTTCCCAGAGAATAGCGTGTTACCCTACTTGCATGTCGTGGCCTTCCAGCGTTAATAACCTCCTGTTTTTTAGATGTATCCAATCTCTTACCCATGCCAGTGTTGCTGCTTGGTAATATTTTTCCCAATTCGGGAGGCTGAGTCCCCCTCTTTCTTTAGAGTCCTGTAATAGTTTTAATTTAATTCTCAGTTTTTTGCCTTGCCAGATGAATTTAAATATAATTTTGTTTACATTTCCAAAAAATTCCTTTTCTAATCTTACTGGTATACACTGAAATAAAAAAAGTATTTTAGGTAGTACATTCATCTTTATTGTTGCAATTCTTACCATAAAGGAGAGTTGCAAATGTTTGCACCTATCCAGGTCCACTTTGATTTGATCAATTAATTTGAGTGTGACGTATGTTGCTGTTATTTGAATTCCTAGATATCTCACTTTTTGTTATCTGAATGTTTATTTTCCCAACCAATTCATTTTCTTGCAATTTGGTCATATTCTTAACTAAAATTTTAGTTTTCTCCTTATTTATCCTGAGATCTGCTACTGCTCCATATTGTCCCAGTACTTCCATTAGTCTTGCACCAGACTGTAAGGGCTCTTCAATGATAAAGATCAATCATCTGCAAAAGCCTGTACTTTAAAAGTTTCTTTCTTAATTTCTAAACCTTTAATTTGTTCATCTTTCCAAATTATTCTAGTCAGAACTTCTAAGAATAATACAAACCATAACAGTGATAATGGGCATCCTTATCTTGTAAGTAAATTCTCAATGCATTAAATTCCCTTACAGTTCAGTGATACTATACTCATGGTATCACTGAACTGTATAATACTTATATGTATTATACTATACATATAATTTCCCCATAAAATTATATAAATAAAATTATAGGTGGTATAAAATGACCAATATGAAAATACTACATAGAATGCTTTAGTGGAACATATATTATTATTTCAGGTCCCATAACTAGAAATGTAAACACAGTCCAAATACATTCCTGAACGCCCGTGAGCATGGGCATCATTATGTGAGCCACAGATACTGTCTTATCATGCTTTGTTTTATTGATGTAGAATTACATCCTTATCACAATGTGAAACTGCAGTGATGGAAACCATAAAGTCACAATACTTCATAAGAGAATAAATATCCTTTTGTCATGACAGATGTTAGATACAAAGTGGCCAAAGATAATCCTAAAAAAAAAAAGAAGCAGAAAGGTCAGCATTAGTAATCAGGAGAGAGTATAATTATATTTTGTTACTGTATTTCTGTTCCAAACTTATCAGTCAAAGCTAATTCACACCAAAAGTGCTTCAAAATTAGCCATGAGCAAACTGCACTATACTTGATGCTCCTTAGCAGTGCCAGAGAGTTATTATAAAGAACAGAAATTGGGAAAAGAGAAAAATGAGAAAAGAAAAGCAGGTTTTTTAAAAGCACACAACATGGTAGAGCAAATCCTACTCCACTTCTTCCTTCAAGCTGTTCTTGTGGCAATATCATTTACTACATGCTATTCTCAAACTAATGTTTTTCAATATGTATTTATAGCACTTCCTCCATATTTGTATCAGCATTTATAAGTCTCGTAGCTTCCTGATTTTGCTGTTTCTGCGTGTCCCTAGTTCTCTGCTAAGCAATGACATGGTTTGTTTAGTTTTATATTAGCACAGTGTATAAAATCAATTTTTGCAGTTTGTAAACTGGAATTTGGGCTTAGTGTATTGTATAAATCTAAACAATTTTATTTTTAGTACATTTGATTTTTAAAAAGTATAGCGTGTGTAGTGTGGACCCAGTCTATAGCTTCCTAAGCAAACCTTAGTTAAAATAAACTCTGGTTTACCACAAAATGGAAATAATACAACTTTAGTCAATCCTTTTCTGGTTTCCTAAGCTTAGGTAATGGTTCTCATAAACATTAAATTATAGTTGCTTGTAGTTTTGTGAATCCACAAAACTTTTTGTAAACTTACCCATCTGAACATCTTACCCATTCAGCACCTTCCCTACATGCCAGAAGTACTACAGTACTCCTCAAATAGTTTGCTAGACAGACTTCCCGATAATTCTAGAAATTGTGATCTCAATATAGAGGGAGAAAGCACATTGAGCAAAGTTTGTGTCAAAGTGTTATATGAAATTCAGACAACTGAACAACCATGTTTAGGCAAATCATGATTTTTCCTATCCCATGTGCCCAACCACAATCTTCTCTCAAGATTCTCAGTGATCAGGAGAAGAATGCTTTTTAGGAACCTTACCCAGAGATGGACAAAATATTATCAACATGTGAAGACTTATATCAAAAACAGCCAGAGATTTCTAGGTTTAGTGGTTTAAACTGACAACCAAGCAAAAGAAAGGTATTTCTTGACCAGCAAAGGAAAGATGCCATGATGCTAATAGTATCTGCCAGGTGGTTAGTTGACTAAGAAGATTCCACCTCCACCTAATTGATACAGTGGTTCCTACCTTACCCATTTTTTGTTAATTATAATGTTTAATGTTTTTATATTTTGTTTTATGATGTTGTAAGCTGCCTAAAGTTCCTTGAAAGTGAAATAGGTGGCTTATTTAATAAATAAATGCTAACACCTCTGAAAAGCTTGATGTATCAAAAATATTCATGCTACTTGCTGATTGCAAGATGTAACACTACATATGCCTTTTTCTTTCTGTATTTCAATGGTGTTCTGAACTGAGTATGTGCATTTCTTCATCCAAGAGTTCCAGTTTTGTAATGGACAAGAAAAGACAGGCAGAGGTTTTCTTTGCAGGAGGCTGGGAATAGGTTGAAGTTATCTTTAGCAAGTATGGTGTTTGCAATGTTTGCAATGGATTAAGCAGAATATATGGATATCCCATCTGTTGAATCTTTTCTTTCTCTTCTGTGTCATTGTGATGTTTACCAAGATGGACCCTATGAACTTACCATAAATACTGCCAAAGGCCAGAAAGTAGGAAAAGTGTTTACGCTTGATAAAGGTGATGCTGTTCAACTGTACTGCTCAGCAGATTCCAATCCACCAAACATTTATTCATGGATCCTGAAGGCAAACAACTCCATATATGCAGTACAATATGGAAGATTTCTTGAAATTGCATCTGAGAAGGTGACACAGAAAACAGAATATATATGCACTGCTTACAACAACATGACTAAAACCCACGTTGAAACCCACATCCTGGTAATAGTAATACCAAAAGGTAAGAATGAATGAATGATAGGTATACAATAGGTATAAGTTTACAGTGTAGAGAATGCCAATTTGGGAAATGAGATGTAATACATCTGCAGAAAAACATCCTGATCTTGTATGATTCCACAGGATACATATTGTTATATGCGGAATGTTCAAATTCTCTTTTCTTCAGTGCACATGTAAAAGTTATTGTCATTTAAGACATTTCTTACCCTTGGATGTGTTAAGACATTCTCTTAGAAACGGAAGCTAAGCAGAGGTTATCAAACATATTTCTTGCATGTCCCACATCTCAATATTATTTTTATGTGCTATAGTATGGTTGCCTTTTCCTCTTTAACATCACACTGTATAATGTAGTTATTTGATGATGTTTGTGCCAGCATATCAAGATTTAGGATTTATCCATTTGTATTTCAGAAGTTCAAAATGGATCAACAATGATAAATCTTTATGGTATATTGCTTTATGATACATTATTAAATTGAGTAGTTCAAAACCTGCAAACCTCCATTGTTCGATCCCTACAGTGTCAGTCTCAGTATTGCCAATAATTAAAAATGTTGATTTTTAAATGGTCAGAGATTCCTTACTCTTTGTTTAGGTTCATCTAATGCCTTCTTTCATTGCCGTTGCCATCTAAAAGAAAGAAATAGACTAGGTACCTCCTGAAAAAGCATTTGATTTCATTTTTAATCATATTTATGAAATATAATTGATATGATTGCTTCTAATTATTATTTATTAAAATGCTTGCAATTTTGTGACAATTTTTAAAAATCTCTAAAGGCCCCATCCAAGACTTTGGAGATTTGAAGGGAGATGCCTTGGGCATCTACAGATTGTATTGTCTCTCCTCCCCCCCCCCCCCCCCCACACACACATCCGTTTAAATAGACAGAACATACAGTCTTTCTTCCTTCTCCTTTTCTCAGTCTCTTCAGTTAATACATCAGTAAACTTTGGTAGAATTATGATAGAGGTTCATCATCTTACCCCTCCTACTGTGGCATAAACATACCTTGTTAACTATTTTTTAAGGGGAGGGTCCTTACGTTCATCTGATCACATTCCATTGCAGAAGCAATGTTTAGTCTATCTTTAATTCTTTTGATAGTAAAATTCCAGTCCTGAAGTGATTCTGTTAGTTAGCATGATGCCTTACAGCACATTTCCCAAGCTTATTTGTGTCCTGCATCACAAAGCTCTGTGCCATTTGTGAATAGCAGTTGCCTATTGTATAGAGGGATTTAGTGTAATGGTACATGAAAATTTTCTTTCAAACATGTTTAAAAAATTAAGGGGTTAGAACTGTATATTTGGTTGAACAAGTGTAGACAGACAGACAAATTGGTATCTCAGAGTAAAAAGGAAATGATCAAAAATAAGTTAGGCATTGGTAGAACATTTAGCAATTTTAAACAAGGGTCTTTACCATTAGGCAGACTGACTTGTCATAAAAGGAAGCATATTGTTAGTTATTACACATGGAATATTATTTTGCTATGTGATTAGGAGAGAGAGGAACCAGTATTTTCTGTGGTATGAAAAACTCAGAAAAAAATGGATCCTGGATTTAACTGGCAAGCAAGCCTTGGGTGGTCCTTGGTGCTCTCACTTCTTGTAAGAAAGCAACCAAGTTCAGAAAACATCAAGGACTTCTCATTTCAACCGTGAACTACAAATATTGTCCTTTATTTGCAAGTAAAGTCTTCTTATAAGAGAAGCTGACTGTATTAAAGATGAGCAGCTGACATAATTTTGTTTTTATTGACATCAATTTCATTTTAAAAAAGCAAGGATTATGTTACTTTAGGAAAATTGAGCCACATATCACTAATCTAATGTCAAACATCTTTTGCATGACAGTTCAAATTTCTAGCAATAGTGATTTATTCCCTTCTTTTTCTCTTCAGTGTAAAAGGGAAATATGACAAAAATGGATTTTAGAAAAAGCAAAAAAAAAACCCTAAATATTTCAGTTTAAAATTCCCTTTTACCTTAGAAAATACTCTTTTATTTTAAGTGAAATTGATCTATTCTGCTCAAGGTTTTAACCTAAAAACTGAAATAGTGACAATGTGATTCTTTTAACTGATGACCTTTAGATGTTTACAAATTATGACTAACCACATTATTGATTTTTCTGCTGTCAATATTAGCAAACTTATAAAAATATTTATTTATTTTGCACTGTGAAACCTGGGATGCCAGAAACAGGTCAATCATAAATAACTGGCATCTTGTAGTATCAAAGATACTTCAATAGTGATTTGTGCATCTATGCAGAAAATATCTGTCTTTTTAAAGAAATTTTATTAAAAGTTATAAAAACAAAGATGAAAAAACTAATGCAAACTAGCATAAAGCAAAGAAGGAAAAAGAAACCAAAGACAAAGATAAAAGTACAAGAAAGAAGGAAAAAGTCAAAGAAAAATACCGTGTTTCCCCGAAAATAAGATACTGTTTTATATTTTTTTGAACCCTGAAATAAGTGCTTGGCCTTATTGCCATGCGCTCAAAAGCCCAATTGGGCTTATTATCAGGTAAGAAAAGAGATACAAAGAAATAACTTCCAATCTTTTTCACAGTACCGTATATACTCGTGTATAAGCCGACCTGCATATAAGCCAACCCCCCCCAATTTTACCCCCCAAAACTTGTTGACTCGCGTATAAGCCGGGGGGTGGAAAATGCAGCGGCTACTGGTAAATTTCAAAATAAAAAAAGACTGGTCAAAAGTGCGAGGACCTGTGCATAAAAGGAGTCCATGTGCATAAAAGGAGAGGGAGGAAGAGAGGAGGAGAAGAAGAAAGGAAGAGGAAGTAGGGAGGAGAAGAAGGGGGGAAGAGAAAGTAAGAAGGAAAGAAAAGAGGTGGTAGGTTTGAGGAGAAAGATTGCTGTACAATAAAAAAGATGAAAGGGAAGAAAACCAACCCCAAACACATATAAAGATATTAAGATAAAGAATGAATTGTTAAACTTTAAAGAATAAAAGAGAACAAATATGAATAAATAGCAATAATTAGAAACACACATACAAACATACAATGTATTTTCTTTGAACAGAGTATTTGGCCAGTTCACAAATTTAAACAGCGTTTAGTCATTTCACTTAAATTTACAATTTCTATATTTCCTTTTTGCCATATTTATTCCTCATCTATTTTTTAAAAAACCAATATTACCCTTCATCCTCATCTCTAATCTTAATCAAATTCAATTTTTCACTTCTATTCTATATTATACCCCTTCCCATTGTCATCTATTTTTATATCAATCCTCACATTGCTTAATTATGTAATATTACAGTTGTTTAATACAAATTCAACATTTTAATATAAATCAATTAGTTATATAACTATCTTTTTTGTATATTAATCAATATGAACATGAATATTCCAATTATTTCCATGCAATCCAATTTCTTACAAATCCATTAATTATATTTACCAATAATAATAAACCAAATAATTTCCCCCAATATTCTTCCAAACCACAACTTAACAATTTCTGCTTTCAACATAATATACAATTAATAATATCTCAATTATTACAATTCCCTATTTAAATAGAGCTTTTTTTTCTTTTGTGTTTTAAAATCTTGAACTCCCCTCTTTTCCCATTTGCCATAAATTTCCCATTGTTTGCACCAACCTTTTTTGATGAGGGAAAAGAAAAGAAATGTGCCTTAGCAAACAGCAAAGCCAACAAGCTGTTTTAGTTTTGCTTTTGGTTTCAGCACAAGGAGAAAAAAAAATGTGCTCTTTGCAGCAGGCACCTTTTTGCAGCCGGCACCGATCTTCTCATTTCTTTTCTTTTAACCCTGATCAGCTGTAGGGGGGGCCTTTGAAGCCCGGGGGCAAGAATTTAAAGGTTTTTTTTCCCTCTAGCCATCAGCTGGAACTCAGGAGGCAGTCCCAATAGATTGGGAGTGGGCGGGGTAAGCAAACCCCGTTCTCCCGCTGTTTCCTAGCTTGCAGGGAAAAAGTCATTTTTTCGTGACCCGCGTATAAGCCTAGGGGGCGTTTTTCAGCCTGAAAAACGGGCTGAAAAACTCGGCTTATACGCGAGTATATACGGTAGTAAAGTACATTACAAGTAAACGTACAAATTTATCTCTTTCTCATTACACTTCTTTCTATAATCTTTTCTGTCTAGTCACTAAAATCATAAATCAAATTTTCACTTCTCTATTTTATGCAAATCCATTAGGGGCTTCCAGTCAGTAATAAATGTAGATACTGTTTTTTCTCTAATCTAAGAAGTCTCAGTGAATTTCTCCATGTTCATCAACCATTCCTCCACTGAAGGGGTTTACAAATTCTTTCCATCTTTGTTTATACAATAATTTTGCTGTATCTTGTACAAAAGCAAAGCTCCATGATTTTTTTCTAACTGTACATCAGTCTCCAAAAAAAAAAAAAAAGCCTGTGGGATCAATTGTATATTAATCTTCAAAAATTCTCTGAATCGGTGTATATATGAATCAGTTATAGGTCTGATTAGGTATTGCAAAGAGAGAGAAATTGGAGTTGATATAGGAGAAGCAATACTGGTATTGGGCTTGAGAGAAAACCTGTTGAGGTAGAGGTTCTCCCTCATATATGACCACAATTGGGATTGGAACGTCCATTGTTTAGCAATACAGTTTTAACTAAACCACACCAAAGTTTAACGACCTTTTAGCCATGGTCATTAAGTGAGTTTGGCTTCTATTGACTTTTCTTGTCTGAAGTTTTCTGGGAAGGTCACAAATGGTGATCAGAACACTGTAACCATCGTAAATACATGCCTGTGGCCAAATGACCAAATTTTGATTACATGGCTACAAGGACGTGCAATGATCATAAGGGTGAGGACCAGTCATAAGTCACTTTTTTTCAGCGCTGTTGTAACTTAGAATGGTGGTTAAAGGAATGGATGTAAATCAAAAGTAACCTGTAGTACTAAGGCATTGAACTAGAAATTGGGAGGTTGTGAGTACTAGTCCTGTCCTAGGCACAAAGTTAGCTGGGAGACCTTGGGCCAGTCACTTTCTGTCAAACTTAGGACGAAGGCAAGGTTAAGCCACTTTTCAATCTTTCCAAGAAAATTGCAGGGACTTGTCCTGGTAATAACCAAAAATCCACACTGACCCAAAGGCACACATATACAAACTAAGCTATATTAGGGAGAAAAACTTTAAATCATTAATCCTGTTTATACACTCAAGGGAACAAGTTATGGCCCTAATCTTTCATATCTCTTATCCCTCAAATCTGAATGCTTTCAATAGGACTTGAGAGGTAGAATAGAATTTGTGGAATACAGAGGATGCCATTATAAACTGCTCCATTTTTCAATATACTATATATATAGCCAGTTTGGACTATTGGTTAAATCACTGAGCTAGAAAGCAACAGAACATGAGTTCAAGTCCCACCTTTGCCATAAAAGCCAGCTGGGTGACCTTGGACCAGTCAGTTCCAGCCTAAATCACCTCATAGGGATGTTATTGTAGTGAAAAGAAGGAAGGTGAGTTGGATGTGTTCACTGCTTTGAGTTATTTGTAAAAATAATAAAGGTGAATCTGGTATTATCTCATCTGTGGAACTCTTAAATAGATTCAGATGTTCAAAAATAGAAAATACAGATATATAATGGAATAATAGAGTTGGAAGGGATCTTGGAGAAGATCTCCAAGATCCCTTCCAACTCTATTATTCCATTATATATCTGTAAGGTCCTGCCCAACTCTCTGCTCAAGCAGGAAACCCTAAACCCATGATGGCAAACCTATGGCACGCGTGCCACAGGTGGCACGTGGAGCCATATCTGTGGGCATGCGAGTGTTGCCCTAGCTCATCTCCAGGGTGCATGTGTACGCATTTTCGGGCCTTTTGGGCCCACCAGAAATTGGGAAATGGGCCATTTCTGCCCCGGGGGGGAGGCCATTTTGCCCCCCCCCAGGTTCCTAGAAAGCCTCTGGAGCCTGGGGAGGGCAAGAAACAGGCCCTCTGGGCCCTCCGGGCCATCACGTGCCAAAAGCGGGAGGAGCCCAGGAGGGGTCGCACGTGCATGCACAGAGGGTGGGGCACAGTGAATTATGGGTGTGGGCACATGCACACTCGACCCCCCGCGCTCCCCCCACTTTTGACACGCGACGGCAAAAAGATTAGCCATCACTGCCCTAAACCATTTCTGACAAATGGTTATACAGTCTCTTATTAAAAAGGCCAGTGTTGGAACACCCACAACTTCTGGAGGCAATTTGTTCCACTGATTAATTGTTCTAACTGTCAGGAAATTTCTCCTTGGTTCTAGGTTGCTTCTCTCCTTAATTAGTATCCATCCAATGTTTCTTGCCTTACCATCTGGTGCTTTCGAGAATAGGTTGACCCCCGTCTTCTTTGTGGCAACCCCTTAGATACTGGGACACTACTATCATGTCACCCCAATCCTACTTTTCATTAAATTATACATACCCAATTCCTGCAGCTCTTTGTACGTTTTAGTTCCCTAATTATCTTTGTTGCTCTTCTCTGCACTAATTCTAAAACCTTGGCATCTTTTTTATAATCATGGCAACCAAAACCGGATGCAGTTTTCCAAGTGTGTTTATGTAAAGGCATAAGGTGATATTAATGTGTGATCTTGATTCTATCCCTCTGTTAATGCAGTTTAGGACTACATTGTTTGGGGTTTTTTGGCTTGGCAGCTGCAGCACAGTACTAGGTCATATTTAAGTGTTATATCTTGTTTTGTCGAGGACAGCTGTTTCCTTTTCTCCTCATAGATTTATAAAGTTGAAAGACCCTGTTTAGTCCATTAATTCCAACCCCTTGCCCAATGCAGGTATTCTTATTAAAAAGATAATCTGCAGAAGATAATCAGCAGAAGATTATCTAGCCTCTTGAACAAAATCAGAGAAGGAAAGCCCACCTTTTTTCCAATCTCACTGTCAAATTCCTTCACGCTGATAGAATTTTTAAAAATAGTTTATGCTTGGAATCTGTTCTCCAATGTGCTCCCTCACTTTCAGGGATTTCTACTCACATGAGATCATTTTCCCAGTAGTTTCTTTTTACTGTGCATTCCTAGTTTTAAATACTCTGAATTTAAAACATCCATTTTTGGCATTTATTGAACTAACTTCAGTTTAGTATTACTTCTAATAAAAAGCTCCAATTTAATACGATTTTTAGTTTTTCTATTTCCACTTCTTTGACCAAAGCTTCTTTACCAGTTAGTAACAAGTCAGTCAAATCTATCTGATTCTTTATTGCATTCTTCCTCTCTATTCAAAAAAATAGTCAGTAACTTCAGTCAGGAATTTCCAATTGGTGTTGCTTAAGGGGGGCTTCACTCCATAGGGCACTCTCTCCCCCCTCCTTTTCAATATCTACATGGAACTGCTGAGTGAGGTTATCCTCCGGTTTGGTGTTCAGTATGATCAGTCCCTTTGAAAACAACTATCTCTGACTACTTGCTCTATCTCAGTACAGAGAAAAAGTGAACTGAACATTACTTCTCTTTCTGAAGCTTTTCCCCCTCCAGACTGACACCTATTTATAAAGGGCAAGGGATCAATACATTTTTTCCTGCATGCCATAAAGCAGGACGGGAAGTATTATATAAAAATGTGTCAAGAGACATGAATTAAGCACTTGCCTGGTGACACCTGTAGTGATAAATTATTATTTTTCTTATTCAAGTAGATTAGCTATGTTTGCTAATCTGGCACCTATACTAAATGTTTTTCCTCTCAACCCCATTCAATTAATGTGAAAATAATATATCTGAACAAATTGCATATTCACTTTGGAAGCTTCTATGAGAAGTTTCTAAACTTGATTAGCAGAACCAAAACTGGAGGCACTGGATTTTATCTCTAGCACACAGATGCCTTATCAGTGAAATAAGCAAATTTTTGAAACCATGGCTATATCTTATCTTTTTCATATTTACATATACTAAATTAGGGGATTAAATATATTTAACTAAAGATAGGCATTTTGGGAGACAAATATAATTTATTCTGGCACCAGGCAAAACATTCACCATGAAGAAAATATATACATAAGAGGCACCATAAATAAACACTTGGATGTATAAGCACACACAAAAATCAGTCGCTGTATTATGAAAACACTTTCACCATGTTTTACCAGATATATCTTTTATTCTCCAGGAAAAACCATATCCATCAGCAAGACAGCAGAATATGATTACTGAGCAGTTACAGCAGCTTTATGTTTTCCTTCCCCCTTTAAGCAATTTTTAAAGTATTTTTTTTAAATTGCTATACAGACCTTAAATTATCATAAATCTGCTAGGTTCATGCACTCAACTTTGGTTTATTTAATAAGTGGCAAGGCTCACAACATTGCTAAGCTATGATTCATAAATAACAATAGTAATGAACCAAGTGTGCATAATGTAGGAATAGGATACTGGATTAGAAAATCTGATTTGGAAATTCCTTTCAGCCATGAAGCCCACTGGGTTATTTTAAGGCATCTTAATTTAATGAGCATACCCGATTCATGTATCATGCTAAAACAATGCTTTACTTAAATGTGACTTATTATCAAGCTGGATGCATTGATGTATTCCACTAAACAACGAACCACAATAAGCAGTTTGCACAAAATATAGTCAAAACCCAGCTAGAAGAGGTGAAGAACTATAAACTTGGTTTCATTGAAGGATATAAGCCACTGTAAATAAATAAAGCCAATTTTATGTAATCAGTAAATTATAGTAAATTATGTGCTATATGAATCAGCAACAGAACCAAATCAAATATAATGCAATATCATTGATTCATTCCTAGTGATGTGTTAAACTGTATCCAGTTTTGTACGGATACAGTGATTGCATCTAATGCAGGAGTGAAATGCTACCAGTTCAGCTGAACCAGCAGCGATGACAGCGGCTGGTTCGGAGAACCAGTAGTGCAAGGTTCTGCCCACCCGCCCAGTCATCGTTATTTCCTGGTTTTAATCAGGAAGTAACCTGTTTCTTACCTTCTGCGCATGTGCAGAAGGGTTTGCCCATGTGCAGAAGGGTTTGCACATGCACAGAGGGGCAAAGCATGTGGCGCATGCACTTCCGAACCGGTAAGTGCATGCGCCTTAAGTAAAGTAAGTAAGCAAGTAAATAAATTTCATCCCTGATCTAATGGTTTATATTCTACTTTCTACTAATAAATATGGTCTCTAAATTTTGCATAGAATGTAGGTTGGTTTTAGTTATTGGAGATAGATTTACAATAAATTAGACATTTTAAAAACGCTTTTGGATCCAGCACACTGAGCTGTTACTAGAACTCATATACGTGTTATAACCTCTGATGGATTCTATTTTGCTCTCCCACATTTGAATTAAAATTGTTATGGGGATATTCTAAAGTTTAAAATCCTTCCTGTTTACTTCCATTTATCTCCAGTGGTCAATGAAGAATTTGTGATTAGTTTACAATTATTGAAACATTTAGTCTGTCTCAAGGAGGGTATTAACTACTGTGGATTTTTGTTTTTATTTCATTTTGTTCCTTCAAAAGCGCAGCAGTAGAAATTCATGTCTCATGCCTTTAACATTGCTAAGGGAATGATATCTGGGCTGCAAAAATCTCGACAACTATTGGTAGAAATTTCTGATGACTTTGCTGCTAAAGAAAACTATATTATTTGGGGAGAATGAAAGAAAGGTGGTTGAAGCAAATAAAAAAGTTATTGTTTCATCTATAGCAAGATGATCTTTGTACATTCTTTAGTTGTACTAAATGCTTCAGGATTTTGTCTACTTGTCTCATTTATCGAAGTCTAGTTTGTAGACTTGTAGACATTGCTAGCATTTGAGTTTAATTCAGAAAAAATAGCAACAAGAATTTCAATTTCCTTTTTGATGCAGAAATCGTATTTTTTTTCTCTAGCTCTTTTTCCTGCTGTTCTATTTTTGTTCCTATTTTTCTGTTTGCCTCTCAAGTCTAAAAAGAGACATCCTGCAAGAGGAGATGTCAGCAATAAAGTGTGACAGGGCAGTATGCATTCTGGAAGTAACTTATATTTTGGGTTTGGTTTATGATGCTGTATAGAGCTGGCCAGTATGGCTTAAGGAACAAACCTAGTTACATTGTTAGGAATAAAACAGCAGATTTTATAAACAACGTCACAACATATTGAATAAGTTATTCAGCAACCCAACATACTCATACATTAATAATGGTAACCTAAAATCCTCTCTCTGGCTGCTGTTGCAGTTTTCCTAAATAGTAGTCTACATCAATGTTTCTTAACCGTAGCAACTTTAAGATGTGTGGACTTCAATTCCCATAAATTTCCAGCCAACCAGGGATTTTTGTGCTGGCAAGATTAAACATTCCATATTAGGCAGGCGCGTGCCTGTATCAGAGAAAAAAACAAATCACATTATGATACAATCAGATTATGTATGAAGTCTACTGAGTGATCAAGTCCTATGGAGGTCTTTTACCATTTTTCATGTGTAATGCTTTCTCCATCTTACACTATTTTCTTCATAATCAATCTATGGCTGCATACTTAGGCTACATCTAATTCTTTAATAATGTTCCAGTATTTGTTTTTCATTCCTATAGATTTTTAAAGAGATTTTTTAATGTTCTCCAAACTATTAGAAGGAGGGATGAAGTGTGAGCATCCCCTAATGGCCACCAACAAGTATAGCAAATGCTGTTAAGGAATGATACAATAAATCACCCTTTAACACTTTTATCTGCAAAAATGAGGACAAGGAATTTTCTGAAAGTAACAATTTCAAATACCTAAACTGGGTAAATAAAGTGATTTTCCTGTTCAAGGAGAAGCAATTAGATATTTCCTTGCACGTATGTTCTTTGTCACCTCAGCGAAAGGGTAGAGCAGAATATATCCTTTTTTGAATCCCAGAGGTAAGTAGTCATTGAAGGCAATATTTAGTGTCAGGCAATTCTTAAGTTCCCTGGATAAGAGATGGCTGCAGAAAGAAACTGCCTACAGTATATTTCTATCATCTCTTGCTGTTCCTGTACAGTACTCAAATAGCAAGTTTACCTTTATTGATTAATCAGTTAGCCATTATCAAACAACAATGGGCATAAGTTGCAACAAAATAGAATAAAGTAAGATAAAATGAAGAAAGAAGAGTTAAAATATAAGAAAATAAAATAGAAAATAGTGTAACAAAAATAGTATACAGAAACATGAGTACTAAAATACAAATCAATATTTGTTTAGGTAAATCACCAGCTTTACATGCAACCAATATGTTCCATAAAATGTGTCCAGTCAGTTGAACAGCCTTGACTGAAAGTTTAGCAATTCAAATGACAACATATGTATTTGTGCTTTGAAGGAATTTCGGCAATCTTTGGTGAGACACCCAGGGTATTTCTATTTCCTAATCTCAATGAATATTGAGCCTTTGGTGAGACAGTACTCCTTATTGTTTCTTCTTCCCAATCCCATAGAGCAGGGCTGTCAAACTTGCAGGCCGGATGTGTCATGCGCTGGCCACGCCTACCTCCAGTTTAGTGAAGGAGGGAAAATCACAGCATGTCACGTGACACTGCTGCCATAGAGAATATTCTGAAATTGTTTGAAACTAGCTGTGCAATCTCTTACATCAGAAAGTCAAGAACAAACGGAGGACCCTGATAGCTATTAGATGTTCCTTCTAGCCCAGGGCTGTCAAACTCACAACCTGCAGGCCAGATGCGTCATGCACTGGCCACACCCACACCTTGGTTTAGCAAAGGAGAATGTCATGACATGTCATGTGACGACGCCATGACGATGCGAGTTTGACAACCCTGCTCTAGCCATTTAGTTAATACCACAATATTTTAGTAGAACTTAGGGTAGCAAAACATCATAAAACAGGGATAAAAATAAATATAAGTTGATGATAGAAGGAGCAAGCTACTGGCCAAATATTGTTCTTTTGGCACATTACATTTTTCCTGAAAGCTCTGATGAGGACATAATTGTTTGCAATCAAGCATTTTTTCCAAGAGTTGCAGCCATAGCTGTAAATTATACTGAACACTTAATCATTGTTTAGCAACTGTCTCAAATGATAATTATCCACAGCTGATATTAAAAAAGTAACTTTACAACCAATTCTCTCATTATGATCTTTGCAGGTCTGCAATGCAAAAGAAAGCTGAACTAAAATTATATACACAGTCTCAGTTTCACTTACTGTAGCAGCCATTTTGTTTAACAACTGAATTGCTGGTCCCAATTATATTCACTTAGCAAGGACTACCTGTAGAGCAGGGGTGTCAAACTCACATCGTCATGGCAGCACCATGTGACATATCAGGATTTTTCCCCCTTCACTAAACTGGGTGTGGGCATGGCCAGCGTGTGAAGTATCCAGGGCTGGGAGTTTGACATTCCTGGTATAGAGCCTCTTTCAATGTATCTGATTAGGGAGAGTAAGAATGCTTAGGATCCAAAAGGAAAGTTTTGGGCACCTTATTTATATATCAGCATTTTTTAAATTCTAAAACTGATTTGAAATGGACTGTGAGAATGAAAATTAGATTCTCAGATAATATTGTTCCTGAAATCAATTAGGGAGTTCTGAGTTTATTTAGGGTGACATGACAGCAAATATATGGAAAAATAGCTTAATTTAAATTCCATGAAATTCAAACCAGGCAAAATTACAAAATTACAAAATGGAAGGTTTATAATCCAACCAAGCAGAAGAAATTTTCTTCTGCTGCATAAAATGGATGATGAGGTAGGAGCAGAGTAAAGGTGTATTGGTACAAATGCCAAATGTAAAGGAACTCTTAGTTACTATTTGTTTTGTCCAGAATCAATTAATCAAATATCCCATTATGCTTGCTTTTATAAGAATGAGGGAAAGGAAGGGAAGAGAAGGGGAAAAAAAGAGAAAGGAAAGGAAAGAAAGAGTTAATTGTTGGTAATATAAATGTTGAGAAATTGTGCTGTGATTGACCAAAGAATGGAACAAAAAATTTGACTTAATATTTTGTAACAGTTACTAAAACCAAAATAACAACTGTATTAGGTATCAGTTACCCCCAACAAGTTGTCCCTTCGTGTACATATTTGCAAAATGTGTGAATTTGTTTTCACCATTGTATTATAATAGGCACCCAACTTTGAATTCCTATTGTTGGAGAATAACTGCCATCAATGGTTGACATTGGCTATTTTTACTAAGAATGATAGAAATATGTGATCTAGCAATATCTGAATGTCCAACTTTGGGAGGAGATGCCATAGGAGTACCTTTAATCTAGACAAAATCTAAAGGGATTTATTATTAATCTAAATGGAGGAAGGAATTTATTTATGGTTTGATCAATAAGAGATACTAACTTTAGATGATCTGGGGGTCATCTAAATCAAACCTAAGAAGCAATTTTTCATCTAATGTTTAATATATATATATATTAAATTTAATTTAAATAAATTTTATGTGAATTTTATATTATATGCCTATCCAGAATTATTTCACAATTAACAATCGAAGATTAATTTCTATCCTTCTCTGTTATAGGACTGGATCAGCTAGCTCAGAAAGGGAAATATTTATCCCCTCTGGCAATAATAACTGGAATTTCATTATTTTTGATAGTATCAATCTGTATTTTTGCATTATGGAAACAATTTCAGCTACATAAAGGTATGTTAAATGAAGACCTATTATCTTCAAAGTTTCTATAAATTATACTTTTAAAAAACAATTTTTATTTTCTTTGTTTTTTGCAGGAAAACAGCAGAAATCGAACAGGTAGAAAATTAAATTATTCTTTTTATATCAATTCTACATAAACATTTATTTTTTTAAAAAAAGTCTTCTCCTATATGGTATTAATACTACATGAAATTTAAAATATTTCCATTTTTTAGAAAAGCCCCCAGGACTAAAGCACGTTACCGAAAAGGACAAACTAAGTCAGGTAATACAAGCATAAAATGGAGGCATATCCATCATAAACTAGAAAGATAGATATATAAACAGGCAGAAAGATAGACAGATGACAGACAGATGGATAGAATGGGCTAGTTGACCATTTTACAATATAAGATCTAGGGATTACCAGTTTAGTGACAAAACTTTCTTACCTTTATCCTTTTGAGAGGAGGGCAGGGAACAAAGGTCTGGGTTATAATTTCATAATTTTTTTAATTAAACCCTTTTTAGACCAGGGATACACTTGGAATTAAGAATATGCTGGAGACTAGTGTTTTATTTTGCAGCATGCCTGATTCCCGGTTTTCAAATTAATATGCAAAAAGTCAAATAGATGAGTCAGGCAATTTGAAGGATACCAAGGAAAGTAAGTGTAAGGACATGGACACATACACACAAACACACATGCACAATTTCTTACAGACATGTGGGCAAAATTTGTAATGGCCAGACATTACTTTTTCTTTTGAAATTATGAAATTATGAAGTTTCTATGTACTTCATTTACTTTGGAACAAAATTGGTGTTTAAGGACAAATAAGGATAAATTTTCTTCATTTTTATATATTTACTCTGTGGAGAAAGTATGAACTTCTTTTCCGAACTTCTGTTTTCTTAATGTTCTACTTGGAACATCCATTACGGTCTGTAACCTCCATTCTTTTACTCAAATGTTGCAGCAATCAACTTTTTCTTAATATTTCACTGACGATATTTCATTTCATCAACCTGAAGTATAATACCATATAACTCATCACAATTCATGTTTTTATTTAAATACCTATATTTTTAGGACATGAAAATACAGGGGAAGGAGTATACGAATTTATTGAATGTGCAGGTTCTGTAGGAACTCCATGGGTAAGTGTTTGTGTAATGAAATAGACATATTTGAAGAATCAGTACTGTCTGTAAAACAGGATTATAAAATAATGTAAATTCCCCAAATTAGAATTCCTATAAATTCATGTTTTGAAAGCTTATTTTCCACTTGTATATTCAAGTTTTCCCCCTGCAAGATCATAGGAGTTAAAGACCTCTCAAACTTGTGATGATGCTAAAAGAGTACTACTTACGACTGGTCCTCAAAGTTCCAACTGTTGGAGCATCCTCATGTTATGTGGTTGTAATCCAAATGCTCAGCAATCTACCCAGATTTCTGACTGTCATATTTCCAGCTGGTCATGTGATTGTGATTTACAAGCTTCTCTGTCAGCTTCGCACAAGCAGAGTCAATATGGAACCAGCAGGAAGTTGGAAACTGGTCATGTGAGGTCCTTGCTTAACTTTGATATCTAGGGACTGCTGAAACCATCATCACTAATGCGTTGGTTATATGACATTATAACAGCAGTTTTTAGCAATGGAAATTCCAGTCCCAGTTACCATTGTTAAGTGAGGATTACCTGTAATTTCTATGCTTCCCAATTTATCTTCATATCAACAAACTTGTTACGTATTTTAGGCTAGAAAAATGATTGACCTAAATATCTCATTGAGATTCATAGAGTGCAAGAAGTAGTCTCCTCTGTCCTGATCCATCACTTTTACTACTCCACATTGGCTATACTTTATTTATGTTGTGGATGTTTTTACAGCTTTTATATTTTTTAATTGTTTTATCATTTTATTATTGTGAGCTACCCAAAATCACTTGATTGAGTTGGGAGACTATAGAAATTGGATGGATGGATGGATGGATGGATGGTTGGATGGAATGATGGAATGATGGGCTTCTATTGTGATCTTGCTTAAATAAAATTATAATCTGCTTCTTTCAGCCACCAAGACGGCGTGTTACTGACTCTGATGTTGGGCAAAGTCAGAGTGTTAATGTTACAATTTATGACGTTGTTCAGCATGTTCCTGAACAAAATGAAGAACAACAAGAGTAAGTTCATAATGCTAATATGCTAAGAAAGGTCCTACAGATCTTTGGCCTTACAGATCTTTGGCCTTACAGATCTTTCAACAGTGATATCTATCTTCTTTTATCAAGTCCATCAACCTTGTTGCTGATAGTCCTCTTCTCTTGCCTTCACCTTTTCCTATACAAAAGACATGATAATATTCTTTCAATATCATAAGGACTGCCACAAAGTGAATGCTTATTCTCTGTTAACATAGAACAGTGATTAAATGTTGTGGGTTTAAGTAACAAGAGGATAGTGTTCAGCTGAATAATTTATAATAATAATATTGTCTGAGAATATTGGTAATTACCTAGAACTAGGAATTAATTTTCCCATCTTGAAGATGTTTTAATTCTATATTTCCTATGTCACAGGGAATCAATTGAACAGCATTCAACTTCTCTTTCTCCCCCAAATACTCTTTCTCCCCCAAAATTCTTTGCGACTTATAATATAATCTCTATGCATGTTTCCTAATTACACTGAATTAATTGGAATTTGCTGCCAAATTCAATTATATTGGGGAAGGGAGTAAACCTTGGGAATAATGTTTTTGTTATCAAACAGCTCTTGTAGACACAGCATATTCCATATATAGTCCTGGAATAAAATAATTCTGACCTCAGAAAGTCAGGCTATATTTATACATCACCTAAATATGTTGTTTTGTTCTCATGATGACAACTTAAACTATGCATTTATTAAACATGATTTATAGCTTAGTATTATTTGCGAGGCCAGTCCATCTCATTCAATCTATGATTTAGATTATAACAATATAAACATACATATTTTGTATCAAACTCTAGTTGATTTTTCTTCTTGATTCTAATCAGAACCAAAATAGAACACATAAGCCAGAAGTCTGATTATCACAAATATATTTGGTAATTCTGCTATTCAGGAAGGTTATTGTCTGAGATAGTATGAGGTTACAGAACAGCGGATGAAGTCCATGGATTCCCTCAAATTTAATATAAAATAATTGTGCATTTTCATTTAAGATTATAGAAGATTTCAGAATAAAAATTGTCCCAAATTTTGGGAGGTTTGATAGTGTTACTTGGAACAACTTCAGACTTCACTTATTATTGTTTGTTTTACACACACACACACACACACATATTCATATTCATTCCTGAGTTGGAAAGGGAAGGTAATTATCTTATATTCTTAAGGCTGTGATTAAATAATACTCTTTTTCCTCTTAGTGATGCATGAAAAGAAAAATGGAAGCCAAATTACATCTGTTTCCGTAGAAAACCAACAATTGCCTGCAGGAAAAAAATTCTGACATATAATACAAATGCCACCTCAAAGTTAAAAAGCAAAACGTTTTCTCATGGACTGTATTTCTAATGGAAATAGCTTATGATTACTGGTTAGACTGTAAAAGTAATCGTTCCAAAGCTAGAGCAAAATGTTAAAGTGTGTCATGGTGTTCAACTATTTTATTTTAGAAGGGGGGGATTGACCATTTTGCCTAAAGAGATTGACAATTTTATTATTTGGTTAATGCAACCAATGTGCCTTATTGTTTTACATAAGTCTATACTGTCAAAAGGAAAAACAGTGGTATGTCAGCAAGTACTAAGTGCAGTATTTTTTAAATAAATATCTGCTTTTTTTTAACACCAGCACCAACTAAGGATTTACCTGCAATTAAAATAAGATCCAGAACTTCAACTGATACAGATCACATTGTAAATAGCATACTTTTCTATATCTAGGCATTTAATGCACAGAGTATAAAATATAGTACTACCAGCAGTGACTAGAGTCAACATAAAATATGACGGGGAAAGTTGTTACGATAATCATTCCCAAATTTCCTCCAATCCCAGCTACCATGTTTCCCCAAAGACCTATCCCAAAAATAAACCCAATCTTGAATTTTACATGTGCGCCCATAAGCCCTACCCCCAAAATAAGCCCTAGTTATGACACACACCCCCGCCCACTCAGTTGTATGGGGTGGGGCAAGGCATATGGGTAAAAATCAAGCTATGGGAGAGTGGATCTGCCCTACTTACCTTTGGACAGTTGCAACCAGGCCTCACATCCCCCAACACATGCCTCACCTTGCCAGCCCATTTCTTCTGTGGCCACTTGCCACTGTTCGCGCGTGTCACCCCTAGCCTCCATTTCATTGTCAGAGGCCTTCAGGGAAGGCCTCTGCAGCCGAGAAATGGGCTGTGGATTGACACATGTGGCGCCCATTGACCTCATTTCACTGTTAGAGGCCTTCAGGAAAGGCCTCTGCAACTGAGGCCTCTGATAGCAAAATAGAAGCCAGAGGGTACTGTGTGTGTCAATCCAGAACTCATTTCTCGGCTGCAGAGGCCTTTTCTGAAGGCCTCTGATGGCAAAATGAGGCCGAGGGGCACCACACATCAACCCAGAGCCCGTTTCTCAGCTGCAGAGGCCTTTCCTGAAAGCCTCTGACAGCAAAACAGAGGCCAGGGGCAACACGTGCAAGTGGTGGCAAGCGGCCGCAGAAGAAGTGGGCCAGCAGCAGGCTCCTGCCAGGCGGGGCTGTCAATGCCGCTGCCGCAAGGTGAGTCAGTGGAAGGCATCCCCCAAAAATAAGACCTGGTGCCTTTTTTGGTGACAAAAAATATATAAGGCCAGGTCTTATTTTCGGGGAAACACGGTATCTAAAATTGTAATCAACAGAAGGGGGGATAAGAATGGAGGAGCTATTTAATTAAATTCACTATTGTCAATTGTCAATAGGAATCTCAAGTCTGTTTGGGCCCTAAATGAACACAGCCGATCCACATTCTAAACATCTGATTGGTTTGCGTTCATTTGTTTACTTTGAAACACTCAATATACTTTAAAAATATTTTTTCTAAACAGCTATCTTAAAACAACAGTGTGTGTGTGTGTGTGTGTGTGTGTGTGTTGCCAATATCCACCTTCATTTCAGGCCTGCCCAATAAATGAAGGCCTGTGTTTTCTTAAGTTAGGTTTAAACAAGTAGGATTAACTTTCAAGAATCCTTGAATATATGTTTTTGTGCACATCCTGTTCCAGCATTCTAGGCCCTAATGTTTTAGATGTTGATTTCTGAGCACTGGAGTGGCATCTGTAATCATGAAAGCAAATCCTGGGAACTTTTGCAAAACACCAGCCTTAATGGAGAACTTGACCATTTCCACAATGGATTGTTATGGTGGCCACACCTACCAGAAGGCAACTTGAACAAAATAGTTCCTCCCAATTCCTAATCCCCCTAAATGTTATCACACAAATTAACCTTTAATATCTCCCCCCCCCCCCACAGAGAGGTACATTTCCAAATCAAAACACTGAGTTATAGCCAGACATCATTCCTAAAACCTATATTATGTCCAGAGTATTTTTTGTAAATAAAAGTGGGAGGGGATATTTTACTTGGAAGCATGCTAATTTCCAATGATAATAATAAATAAAACACCTTCTTAAAAAGCCAGGTAGCTTCAGGAAACCTGCTGGGAAAAGGGAAATTATATAGTCTCATGCTGCCTACTTCTTACCTTAGTGCCATCTTGAGCATAATTTAAAGATAATTTCAGTAAAGATTATTATGTTATGATTAGATCCATTTTATTTTACGTGCATCAAAAATAAAATTCTTTATCAAAGTTTGGGTCAAAGAATTTGTCCCAAAGTAATAATGCCTATATACATACATATGTTACATAGTTATTGTGTAACAAATTAACACTCTGATTATTAAAGAGTGAAAACAATGTGGAATTATGTCTTTATGCAATAGAGTATCTAACATTAGGTTTATTTGTCTGTATTGTAATATATAATATGATTTAATCACCAAAGTATTATAGTTTTTATTTATATCATTGTCAGGATGATGGATTATATATATATATTCATTTGCTGAGTTATAAATTTGATAAGATAAGATTTGATAAGATTTTGAATATAAAAAATAAAATTCTGTAAATACGCAACAGTGTATATTGATTATTTTTCCTCTGGGAAAAGGGTTGTTTTGTTCACTTTTGTAATTAAAACATTTTAATCCAGTAAAGTAATTTTTCACAAACTCTTATTTAAAAATAAATTGATTTTCAGTTGCCATAAAATTCTTCAGTTTTTTACCTCAACAAATTAACATACAGTAATTGTTCATCTGGAAAGAATTAATGTGGCATTCTTGACAGCACAAAGACAGATACAGGCACACTGACAATACATTTTATATCACATCCAACATGTTCTGAAAAGGGCTTTAGAGCTTACGTAGTTTTTAAAAAATAGACATTATAAGTGATTCTGGAAATTCATTTAATTAAAGGATTTGTGGAATAAGTCTTAAATTGATAAATTATGTGCCATCAAATTATTTTTGACTCCTAGTGACTACTTAGATCAGGGGTCCTTAAACTACGGCCCGCGGGCCAGATACAGTCCCCTGACACAATATATCCAGCCCGTGCAGTGGTGGGATTAAACCCTGCCCCTCACCTCCTACCCACTCCTTGCATGGCTGGCTTTTCCCGCCACCCTTATCGCCCCTCCTACAACCATCAGCCTAATATATACCTTGCAGAATGCTGCTGCACTTCTGTATACTTCTGCTCGTCGTTGCCCATGCACTTCTGCTTACCGCTGCTTGCAAATGTAAGGCTGAAGGGTGTGGACTAGTGGGGGAGGGCAAGCTGGCAGAGGGGTGATACTGGCAGCCGGTGGACTGACACGCACAGGGAGAGGGGAGTGCGTAGGAGATGGGTAAATTGGAGCCCTTCCTGGGTGTTTCCAGAAGCCACCCTGCCTAAGCGGGGAGTGAGGAGAGTGTGTGTGAGACCATGGCTTTGGAGCCCTTCCTAGATGTTTGCAGAAGCTGCCCTGCCTAAGTTGGGAGGGTGTGGGAAAGCATGCATTCGGAGCCTTTCCTAGGTGTTTGCAGAAGCTGCCCTGTCTAACGGGGGAGGGAGGAGACAGTGGGAGACCTCACATTCGGAGCCCTTCCTGGGTGTTTCTAGAAGCTGTCTTGCCTAAGGCTTAATCTTACCTCCCGGATGCTTTTCCTGCAGAGCCTGCATGCCGCCTGTGTTGCAATGGCCAGCCTCCCTGCTGGTCTTGATCTCTCCACTGACCAGTTATGGTTGGCACACGGCTCGTCCATCTTTGGATGTCAAATTGTTGTGGTGCCCCGCCTCCCCACCACCACATACACCCCTGGGAGAGAGAGAAAGACTTGTTGATTGTAAGCTCCTTGGGGCTGATTGCTGCAAAATTTGAGTTTCCTGAGTTTTAAGGAGCCTGAAGCTACTGTTGTAATGAAGTTAGGCAAGTGGCAAAACTGCTAAATTGGCCATGCCTACACAGTCACATGACCACATAGGCACACCCATCCAGCCACTCTAACCCTCCCAACAGTCTGAGGGACTGTGAATTGGCCCCCTGTTTAAAAAGTTTGAGGACCCCTGACTTAGATTGATCTATTCCTAACCTGGCTCTCAGAAGTGTAATTATTGCCACTGTAACAGTGTACAGTCACATAGCTGCTACTTGTTCTCTTTTCTTTCATCTTTCCCAGCATTAGAACCTTTTCCAGAGAGCTGAGTCACATAATGCATCCAGAATAGGATTATTTCAGCCTAGTTATTTGCCCCTCAAATGAAAACTCTAGGCTGATTTATTTGATCCATCAGTTTGTTTTCTTGGCTGTCCACAGTATTCTCAGGGTTTTTCTTCAACACCAAATTTCAGAGGCATCAATATTCTTCCTATCCTGCTTCTTTAAAGTCCAAATTTCTCTTCCATATGGTATGGAATACCATGGCTTTTATATACTCCTATATATTATATATATTATATATATTGAATACTCCTATTCAGATCAGGAATACGATACACGTGTTTATGTATGTTTCAACAAGGGACCTGATTAATATTTCATATTAGCCCCATAATGCCGGTGTTTTCTTTAATTTACTTTTAAAAATTGGCTACCATCCTTCAAAATTAAATTAACGAAGATAATAGAAATGAGACTTGAAAATAATGACACATGGGATTTGATGATAGCAATAGATTGCCAGAATTGCTGTTCCTAAGTAGGAAAGTCTTGTTTAGTTTAGTTTAGTTTTATTAAATTTATATACCGTCCTACTCCCGAAGGACTCAGGGTGGTGAACAGCCAAAAGATAAAATACTCATAATACAAATGTTAGAAACCAATTAAAAATACATTAAATGCTTTGGCCCCGAACAAATTTAAAACACTCCAATTTATAAAAACAAATTTAAAAGCAATAAAAAAGGGAAAGTTAGGCCAGGCCAGCCTGCTGAAATGTTTTGAGGGCACGGTGGAAAGTGCACAGATTCGGGATCCTCCGCGTCTCCGGGGGGAGCTCGTTCCAGATGGCAGGTGCCCCCACAGAGAAGGCTCTCCCCCTGGGGGCTGTAAGTCGACACTGTTTGGCTGATGGCACCCTGAGAAGCCCCTCTCTATGGGAGTGTACTGATCGGTGAGAGGCTATTGGTGGCAGAAGGCGGTCTCGTAAATACCCCGGTCCTAAACCATGGAGCACTCTAAAGGTGGTAACCAAAACCTTGAAGCGCACCTGGAAGACCACCGGGAGCCAGTGCAGCTCGCGCAGGAGGGGAGCCACATGGGAGCGCCACGTCGCTCCCATAACCACCCACGCAGCCGCATTCTGGACCAGCTGGAGCCTCCAGGTGTTCCTCAAGGGGAGCCCCATGTAGAGAGCATTGCAGTAGTCCAGGCGGGAAGTGACGAGGGCATGAGTGACCCTATTTAACAAGTCCCGATCCAGAAAGGGACGCGAACCTGATAAAAAGTTGTGATATTTCACTGAACAATTGGACTTAGTGGTGGTGATTCCCTGTAACAACTTCTTGGAAAGATAAGAATAAATTTATGATTTAATAAATCATAAATTATGTGGCAACTAACAGTAATATTGCAGTTAACTCAAACATTTGAAGGGATAGATTGAAGATAGATATTTTTCTCTTTAAAAGATTGAAGTATATATTTACAATAATATATTGGACTCTATTATTCCATCAATTTCTCAAATTACTATTTAGATTTATTTTTGGTATTAACATGCAAGAGCGAGTTTGTGGTAGTGGTTAAAAGTGTCAGAACAGAACTTGGGAAATTTGCTTTTGGCATAGAGCCAGATGGTGACTTGGGCAAATCCTTTTCTCTCAGCCTTAGGAAGGAGGCAATAGCAAACCACTTCTGAAAAATCTTGCAAGAAAACTAGGAATTACTCCAGACAGTGACTGAGAATTGGCAAGAACTAAACAGAAGAAATATTATTAACATGCAGTATATATTGGTACTGTATGCAGTATATATTGACCACTGTATAATTTTCTATACTTGGATAATTTTAAATTTTATCTTCTCTTTTTTAAAGAGGTGAGATAAGAGATCACCTACTTCAAAAAAGCATGTCAAACTATGGTTGCCCAATGTACTTAAACACAAAGAAAAATGTGGTAACAATATTTTTCATCAAGATGCAACAAGCTCTATTTTTCAAGATGTTTTCAGAATAAGATTTTATAGCAATGGGGATAACTCATGATCTAGCAATACAGATGAAGGTTTGGGTTTATGGGCAAGCTTCCAGCACAAATTTATGGCAAGATTTATGGGCAAGCTTCCAGCACAGGGCTCCCTAAAGTTAAATCTTGAAGCAAAAATAAAAGTGGAAGAGAGATTAAAGAAATTCAGCAGAATTCTGTATATTATTCTTCATATTATTAAAACAGGGCCATTGCTCTCATTGATCTAATCCATGAATTTAAATTCTTAACAAATATACTATAGCAAATTTCACAAAAAAGAATTCAAAGTTAAATTTTGTAATGAGATTTTCATATTTGCTGCAGTATATATGACCTCTCATATTAATGAGATTCAGGTAGTTATAATTCAGGTAATTATATGGGACTATCTTCATGGAAACATTGAAAAATAAAGAAAAATATGTTAGCTATTTTGACATAATAAAGACATAATAAAATAGTATGTTTATAAAATAAACATGTCAAAATAGTTAACATTTTTCTTTATTATTTTAATGTTTTGCAAATTTTGTCAATATTGTAAAAATTTGCATTAGGAAACCTGGATTTGTGGAAGTACGTCAACAAAAAGTCTTGCCTCAGATATATTTACTATTGAAGTTAGCAGTTCCAAAATATGCTTCTTGTCATTCCAAGTATTTCCTTACAAATACATATATCTATCATATTATAATATAACATCAATACTTATCAAGGCTACTATAAATTATCAGTAGCCTTTGGATGTTTATCAGAAACATCCAAAGCCTATAACAGAATATACAGCTAGTTCTTGACTTACAACAATTCATTTAATTACTGATCAAAGTTAGAACAGCACTGAAAAAAGTGACTTATGACCATTTTTCACACTTAAGCCCGTTGGAGGCATCCCCAGGGACCACATAATCAAAATTCAGATTCTTGGCAACTGGTTCATATTTATGATGGTTGCAGATCCTGGGGTTACGTGATCTGCTTTTGTGATCTTCTGACAAAAAAAGTCAATGGGGAAGCCAGACTCATTTAACAACCATGTTACTAATTTAATTGCTTCAATGATTCACTTAGCAACAGTGCCAAGAAAAGTCATAAAACGGGACAAAACTCACTTAACAAATGTTTCACTTAGCAATATAAATTGTGGGCTCAGTTATGTTCTCAAGAAATTAAGAAATGACAAATAAGAATCTGAAGAAATAAAATTTAGAAAACTAGAGAGAAACGGAACAAGAAAGATGGTAAATTGATGAGCTGACTTGCAGATAACAAATATTTGCTAGATCAGTCTCATTGCAACTGATACAATATAGTCACAAATACCATTCATACAGCATATAGCTTTCTTGTAGAAAATATGTAGTTTGATCTAAAGTCTGCAGTGATGGGATCAAAGCATTCACTAGATTTGCATGTGCTCAATTCCTAAAGCCGTATCAGAAAACTGAAATTCAATTTGTAAAATTAATTATAATAATAAAAACCCAAATCACTATTAGCAGTCAAGCTGGATTTTCTGCAATGGCAGAATTGATATAAACTGATATTTCACAAGCTAATTTATTGGGGCACAGACATAGCACACTGGAAAAATATCTCACAAGCTAGATTTATTGAGGTAACTAGATAGGTACATATCCGGTTTGAGTCTGCTAATGATGAATGGTACTATCTAAAAATTAAAATTAAAAAATCTCTAACTTTTACCCTCGAAAGGGTTTTATTCTACAGTTCTTCCCTCAAAAGAAAAAATCTCAGTGATTGTACTGGAAATTCTTCACTGAGTATTAAGAAGTTAAAAACAATAAAGAACTAGTTATTAAAAGAATAAAAAAACAAGAACAGCATTTTTGTCGTGATGGGAAATTATGTTGATGGATTTTTTTTTTTTACTCTTCTGAAAATTGTACATCACCTTGCATTAAATGGATGTATGAGAAAACTGAACATGAATCAGAATGTTAGGCTTCTGAATAATCCTCCACAAAAATAATGAACCTTTATCGTTGTGTAGGCCAGGGGTGTAAAACTTGATTTCATTCAGAGCCGCATCAAGGTTGTGTTTGACCTTGGAGGGCCGGGGTGGGCATGGCCAACTCAAAGTCACTTGTGTCAGGCGCCTGTGGTCGCCCGAGTGCTCTGCTAGCGAAAACAGAGCTGTGATGGCTTCCTGCAACCCTCTGCCAGTGAAAATGGAGCTCAGGCTCCATTTTTGCTGGAAGAGGCACCGCAGGCCGGTCCTTCGCTGTTTCCAGGGCAGCCCCATAGGCCAGATCTAAGCATTCATGTCAAAGGTGACCAGTCACAACATTTTAGGTGAATCACCAGCATTCACCAACATCTGACAACCATTCTTGAAAGACCACCCTGCCCCATTCTTGTAGGGTGTTGAGTCCTCGCGGCTACGACTCCACTCCAGCGGAGCTGTTGCTAGCTGATGCTGATTGGCTAAGACGCGAGCCAGAATCCGCGGGAGATTCCTGCTCGCGTATTGGTTCCTCCTGGTTGACAGCCAGCTATTTAAGGAGCTGTCAAATGGGACTCTCGTTCGTTGCTATTCTGAGTTAGGCGATGCCTTGTTGTGCTGTTTCCAATAAAGTTGATGTTGACCACAACTAGCCTCCGTCAGTTATTGCACATCGCAAGAAACTAAACACTGGTGATGAAGGTTGTGGTCCTGAGTTGTTTTCTTGACGATGGCTACCATTATACCTACTTTCACATCGTTTGACCCGGCCACTGAGACATGGGATGATTACCTTGAACGGTTTGAATGTTTACTTCAGGCGAACGACCTTGCAGATTTGCCTGGTGCACAGAAGCGCGGTTACTTCCTCAGTTCGTGCGGCAGGGATATTTTCGGGACTGCGAGGGCTCTCGCTGCCCCTCAACCGGTGTTTACGGTGCCATGGGAGCTACTCCTCGAGAAACAGAGGGCCCACTACTCCCCGGCTCCCTCCTGCATTGCGCACCGCCATGCGTTCTACCAGAGGTCTCAGAATGAGGGGGAGTCTGTTAATGCCTACATGGCTTCCCTTCGGACCGCGGCGCGCCATTGCGAGTTCCGCGAGTTGGACGAAGCACTGTTGGACCAACTCGTCTGTGGAGTCCGGGATCTGAAACTTCAGAGGCGTTTGCTGGCTCGATCAGAACTGACTCTCTCTGTTGCTATGGTCGAGGCTAGGGCCTCTGAGATGTCCGACAAGTCGTCAGCCAAGATCCAACATGCCATTCTGGAGCCAGTCCCCATCAGCAAGGCCCAATCCATCCATCATGAGAGCTCGGAACCGGCGGGCCTGTCGGAGGAGGATGAGGAAGTCAGCAGCCTCAAAACGGTCAGGAAAAAGAAGTGGCTTCCGCCTGCCACAAAGCCTCATTACAGCTGTGTGGGTTGCGGCAGAGCCTATAATAGGGCTGACTGCCATTTTAAAACCTCTGTCTGCCGCCGCTGCGGTAAGTGGGGTCACCTGTCCCGGGTCTGCAGGACGGTTTGTCCTGCCGCCGGTGAGGCCAATGACCCGTTGATCAAGCGCTGTAAAGCTGTGGGCCACCGGGATGACTGTTTCGCGATGGAGTTTGACACTGCGCAGGTGGCCATTAACCATGCCTCTGCATCGGCTCCGGCTAACAAAATTTATCTCACCATCGATTTGGAGGGGGCCCCCTAGAGAATGGAACTAGACACGGGGTCCTCCAAATCCCTGATTGCCTGGGCCACCCTTAAACGGCTCTTGCCGAACCTCCCTAAGCAGTGACTGCAGCCCTGCCGCATCCGGCTGAGAGACTATCAGGGGAGGCCCATTCCAACCATGGGCTGCGGTGTTTTCCATGTCTCCTATGGCGAGCTTGCTGACCGCCTGCCGCTGATCATCGTGCGGGACAAGCTTCCCAGCTTACTTGGCCTCGATTGGTTCACTGCTTTGCACCTCGGCGTGTCCGGTGTCCACATGACCAGCTCCGATGTCTTCTCGCCACTGCTTGATGAGTTCTCTGATATATTTAATGACAGCCTCGGTAAATATACCGGCTGGCCCGTCTCTTTCAATTTGGACCCTAAAGTGGCACCCATCCGGCTGAAACCTCGAAGGGTGCCACTAGCGTTGAGACCCAAAGTTGACCGTGAGCTAGATAAGCTCATTAGGCAGGGTGTCCTTGAACCGGTAGATCATTCGAGCTGGGAGATACCGATAGTCATTCCTCTTAAGAAGGATGGCACTATCAGGATATGTGCCTATTATAAGGGCACAATCAACCGGGCGTTGCAAGCAAACCCCTACCCCGTACCTGTACTTCAACACCTTCTCCACTCTTTAGGCCAGGGGCGGGTTTTCGCCAAGCTGGATTTAGCGCAAGCTTACCAGCAACTCCCGGTCGATGAGGCCACCACACTTGCCCAGACTATTGTTACCCATCGCGGGGCTTTCAAATGCACCCGCCTTCAATTCGGGGTCTGCGTGGCCCCGGGGATCTTTCAGTGTCTTATGGAGCGGCTGCTCCAGGGCCTCCCCAGGGTCATGCCCTATTTCGACAATGTCCTGATCGCTGCAGCGGATCAGGATGACCTCATCGTCAAACTTAGGGCTGTTCTCTCGCGTTTCCGGGGGGCAGGGCTTAAATTAAAGAAAGAAAAATGCAAAATTGGTGTTCCCCAGTTCGAATTCCTAGGATTCCTAGTCGATGCCCAGGGAATCCACCCCACTCCCGCTAAGGTAGAGGCCATTAAAAATGCCCCCACTCTGACTTCGAAGGCTGAGCTACAGGCTTTCCTGGGGCTCCTAAATTTCTATGCTGTCTTTTTGCCCCATAAAGCATCCCTGGCCGAGCCACTTCACCGTCTCTTGGACACTGACACTCTGTGGCATTGGAGCCGCAAGGCGGCAGCCTCATTCCAGGCCGTTAAGGAGGCCCTCACTTCGGATGCCGTCCTGGTCCAATACGATGACAGTCTCCCACTGTCCCTCACCTGTGACGCGTCCCCCTACGGCGTGGGGGCCGTCCTTAGCCATATCATGCCTAATGGCCTGGGGGCACCCATAGCCTTTTACTCGAGGACGCTGATGGCTGCAGAGAGAAATTATAGCCAACTAGATAGGGAGGCTCTGGCGGCCGTAGCGGGAATCAAACGATTCCATGACTACGTTTATGGTTGGGCCTTCTATATGGTTACCGACCATAAGCCCCTGCTGGGTTTGCTGGCAGGTGACCGCCAGATGCCTCAGATTCTCTCTCCACGCATGTCCCGTTGGGCGGAGTTTCTAGCAGCCTATTCCTACCACCTTCTATACAAACCCGGAAAGGAAATATCACACGCCGATGCCCTTAGCCGCTGTCCCCTTCCCGGGGCAGTACAAGACCCCGCTCCGGCGGCCTCCGTTCTGCTGATTGACGAAGTGCAGTCTCCAATCACAGCCACGGACGTCCGGACCTTGTCAGCGACGGACCCCACAATCTCCCAGGTTTTAGATTGGGTCCGCCAAGGCTGGCCATGCCAACCGCCCACAGGGGAGTTGCTCCTGTACCACCGCAGACAGCACAAACTGTCTATCCATCAGGGTTGCCTGCTGTGGGGTTCCAGGGTGGTCGTGCCACCATGCCTCAGATCACCGGTTCTGTCCCACCTTCACAATGCCCATCCTGGCATCGTGCGCATGAAAGCCCTCGCCCGCAGTTACGTGTGGTGGCCGCACATCGACCAAGAAATAGAGGACTGGGTGGCTAGGTGTCAACACTGTCAGCTGACAAGACCAGTCACACCGTCGGTGCCGGTCCGGGAGTGGGAAAGCCCCAAAACACCTTGGGCTCGAGTCCACTTGGATTTCACTGGCCCATTCCTCGGCCAAACGTTCATGATAGCAATAGATGCCTACTCGAAGTGGGTAGAACTGGCCCTCATAACATCCACAACATCGGAGGCTATAATTAGGGTGCTGGAGGGTTGGTTCGCATCCCATGGGCTGCCCAATGTCTTAGTGACCGACAATGGGCCCCAGTTTACGTCGGCACCCTTCCAGTTGTTTCTTGCCAGATTGGGCATCCGCCACGCCCAAACGGCCCCATTTAATCCGGCCGCCAATGGCCTGGCGGAATGAGCTGTCAGATCCACCAAAGAGGCGCTACGCCATTTGGGGCCCACGAATTGGCACCGGGAGGTCTGCCGGTACCTATTGGCCCAACATACGATCCCGTGCGCAACCACCAAGCTCAGCCCAGCCGAGCTTCTCATGGGCCGCCGTCTCCGGATTCCACTCGACCGCTTGCACCCAGACTACATCTCCGACCCAACCTGGGAGACACAAACCACCACTAGGGCATTTCTGACAGGGGACCCTGTTTTCGCCCAGAACTACGGGTCGGATGTAAAATGGGTTCCGGGTCACGTCATCCAACTAACAAGGCCCTATTCTTATAGGGTCCGGCTCATGGATGGGTGGATTTGGAGGCGACATGTAAACCAACTCAGGCAAAGAACCCCGGACGGAGCTAACCACCCACCCGTCCGGAGCCAGCCCTGCTCGACCGCTATCGCTCCAGCGGACGGCCCGACCACCGCCTTGCCACCGTCACCCTGGCAGTCTCCACCCGAACCGTTCTCGTCAGCAGACTCACCTGAAGTTCCAGTTCCAAGGGCACCATCGAGTCCTACGTCATCTGAGGCCGCGCAGTCTCTGGAGGTTCCGCCGGCTCTGGACACAGCTCCACCTCCAGCGCCGTCCCCACCCAAACTGAGAAGATCAGGGCGGAGCCGACGTCGGCCGGTGTACCTCGAAGATTACGCATGTGCCATCTGGCTGGAGAGGGGTGTTGAGTCCTCGCGGCTACGACTCCACTCCAGCAGAGCTGTTGCTAGCCGATGTTGATTGGCTAAGATGCAAGCAAGAATCCGCGGGAGATTCCTGCTTGCGTATTGGTTCCTCCTGGTTGACAGCCAGCTATTTAAGGAGCTGTTAAACGGGACTCTCGTTCGTTGTTATTCTGAGTTAGGCTATGCCTTGTTGTGCTGTTTCCAATAAAGTTGATGTTGACCGCAACTAGCCTCCGTCAGTTATTGCACATCGCAAGAAACTAAACATAGGGGAGATTGTATGTGTGTGTGTGTTTCTGGGTTTTTTTTGAGGCTGTGCAAGAGGACAGTGAGAGAACTCTGTGTTTCCACATAGCCTCCAGAGCCTCCGAAAATCATGCGAGAAAATTTCATATGCTCTTTGGAGGTTGCAGAGAACACGGAAGAGCATCCTCCAAAGCTGCATCAAGAATAAAGGCTTCATGCTTTTGGAAGAAATATCCAGGTCCAGTTCCAATCCAGGAGAAAAGTGCTGGAAACAAAATGGAGGCTGATTGGAAAGAAAGTTTATGAATGAACAGAACCATAGTGTACAGTTCTAGGATAGCTGACAAAATGGAGTTGAGAGCAGGTGGGATTTTATACCTTCTTTGAGCTTTGTATTTGAGCTTCCTGTTCCTGTGCAAGAACATGTCCTTTAATATTCTGGCTGTTGTCAGATTCCTGTGTGGTCATGGCTGGCTCTATAGGGGAAATGCAAATGCTAGGTGTTTGTCTGAGTTAATCTTGTCAACCTAATTGCTTATCTGAAGTTTCCATCTGGCCCAGTCTTTCTGAATGGATTACCAAATCTACATTTCTAAAAACTGGCCTTCTCAGTTTCTTCTTGGGGCAGGGAGACTGGTGCTGGTTTCTGCCTCCCTTAAGATTTTTTTTTTCAATTTCTCCTTTAGGGGAAATATTCTATCATGCCACTTTAATATTCCCCAGTATATTTCATTTTCTAGGAGGGTGAGTGGCTGCTAACTTTCTACAATGCCACCTGGAAGAGCCTTGGGCAGATTGCATGGGCCTGTCAATGAAAAGAGAATACTGCCTAAGGTAAGCAGCACCCAGTTGATCCTAGGTAATGCTGGGCTCTGAGGCAATTGCACCATTCCCCAGGCTCATAGGCTTTGGGGAATGATATGAAGCAGTGGCTTTGAGTTGGAGCATGACATTAAAGTAGAAGTCAAGGCCTGAGCCTCTACTTAAGATGTAATCTCAGAGTTGCCACCAAGTGCCACTGTTCAGGGTGGCCAAGATACAAGCCAGGGAAAGACAAAGAATTGTTTCTCTTTTGTTTGGAGGGGGTGACCCTCCAGCAAAGCCAAATTTTGCATTTTCTGAAGTTTTTTCATGCCAAACCTAAAGTGCTTGCTATCATTGCTAAAGATTGTGGCAATACTGCTTAAGCCTGTATACTCTCTGGGAAATGTGAGTGCATGAAATTTAAAGACGCTGTTTGAAAAATGCTTGATTTTTCTGAAATTAGAACACAGTTAACTGCCTTAATTTTGTAAGGGACACTCAACAAGTTTGAAAATTTGTTAGTATTGAATCTTGTGGAAGACTGAATTGCAAAAAAATGTCTGCTTACTACAACATTCTATTCAAACTATTACTGCAGAAAATTGAATTATATACAAAAATCTTTTAGTCATAATTTGGATTATGAAAAGATTTTGTAGCAGAAAGTTCAGAGTCTGAAAAGTATTGGTCTGGAACAAAACCTAACTTTGAGGAACAAAGAGCTTTTGAGGAAAACATCAAATATAATGTAGGAATTTCCTGGAGATTTCTATTCATTTATGATTATGAAAAAAATCATTGAGAATATAGTCCAGAGCACACTGAAAGATCCCACTGTTGCAAATGAGGAGGCACAAGTTATTTCCTTTCTAGCACTGTTAGATTCTTATGATAGAGAATTCATTATCTTTGTAACACAATGCAAAGAGGTTTGGAAAATAAGTATTAAAGGAAAAATATAACTGCAAAACCTATGTGGCATATCAGAAGCTTGAATATGAAGACAGGAAATAGTTCCAACATTATACTATAACACAAGCTGAAATGCAAGAATGTAGACAGTATCAGAGGGTATATATGAGTGTCATGCTGATTCCCGAACAGTGCCTTGAAGAATTTAAGTAAATATTTAAAGTTACAATTGCAAAATATCTTAGGGATATATTTACGCAAGTGAGAGTCAAACAGCTTGACACAATGGTCAGATATGGGAGATACTATTCTATACCTGGGGTGGGTTCTACTTACCTTTACTACCGGTTCGCAATGGGATCATGCATGTGCAGAAGCTTCTGTGCATGCGCAGATCGCTGATGACGACATCCGGGGTGGTGGGTGGGGCTTCCAGCCAGTTTTACTACCGGTTCTTGCAAACCGCTCCAAACCGGGGGCAACCCACCACTGTTCTATACCCTATAATGGACATTTCTGCATTTGTGGAGCAGCAGAGGTAGAAGATTGGCTCACATCCTATTTGACTGTTGCCTGCATAAGAGGGTGAAAGACAAGTCCCCTAGCCCATATACTAAATAATGACTCATTGGGAACCCCAGATTAAAACAATTTACCTTATGTGCAGTTAGAATTTGAAAACAACATTTAATATGACACAGTACCTAAGCAAAATGGTTCAGTTGGGATCAGCATATGGGACAGATTGGGGTAGATTGTAGGGTAATATTGAAAAATAATTTTATTTTATTTTAATTTAATTACCTATGTATTAAATTATTGTATTTTATTTTATTCCAATCTCATTTTAAATTGTTTTTATCAGATTTTAACAATACTTTGTGTTTGGAGCTGCACTTTGATAAGGCCTATGGGCTAATCAATAAACTATGTATGTATGTAAGTAAATATTTAAGCTAATTAAAAATAATATGATCACTGAAAACAGACTTGTTTTATGGCATTGGCCTAATAAATTTCAGCAAGATGTGGAAAGCATGCAGCTGAGAAGACACAGAAAGGAACATGGGGATGATACAGAAACATTGATTTAATTGGAAAAAAATTCAAAAAAACAGGAATATGTAAAATAATTTTGAGGTGGTATTTCAGTGGATTCTGAAAAAGAAATGAAAGGAAGTTTAAGAAATGGATAAGTATTTTGCCATTCAGATTTTGAGGGGTTGGTATGCTAAATGTTTAATACTTCTTTGCAATTGAAAAACAGAATGAATAAAATTGAAATGTGAAACGTGTCAGGGAAGAATGGTTCTCAAATCAGTGAATAAAATTCAGTTTAAAAAACTCACCAATGATTTAGTTGTCAAGAGAACTGGACAGTTCCACATATATTCAGTTCAAAAGTAGCTCAAGCCCTCTGAGATGCCACAATATTGACCCTGTTGAAGAGCTGTAACCATTTATTCTTGGCTCAGCAGCAAAGTACTCAAAATCATAGTAAAACTAGCCCTTTTTAAAAAGTAATTCCGGAGAGATTGTGGGAACTACCAATTTGCAAGAACTCCAATTTCCCCTTTCCTATTCCAGAGTTTCACTTGCCTTTGCAGAAATTGATACTTTTGGCACCCTCAAATATACCTTCTTCCCCAAATTCCTTCAAACAAATTTTTAGACAAAGGCAGACAACATAAAATAAGGTAATAAATGGTAGGAACATATAAGCAATTAATTTTATTTCATTTTGCATGAAATGAAATAAAGGACTTTATAAAGAACTACCAAGACCTGTGGGAATGGAGATGGGGGCAATGATTTTTGCTCCTTTGAGCATTGCACTGGCAATATGGAAGTGCCCATAGTCAACCTAAGACCTGTCGGTCATTGTTTCAGAGATATTTCTTTATCTAAACAAACAACATGATCAAAGTCAAAAATGCAATAGGAGCGAGAGACAAATGGGACTAGTCTCTTGAATCTCTGGGTGGTAAACAGAACTAAGAGCCACATATCTGATTTATAAAACAAGATGGATTATTAAAGGGTTAATCCTTTTGCCCCTAAATATACCCCTTCCCATCTACCTTGCCAGATTTTCTCTCTTCCCGGTTCTGGTTAATTTGAAGGAAACTACAATAATGGTGCTGGTTGCATACAGCCATCTAATCATAGTTTTCAAATCCCTGTTCAAATAAATGATTTATTTATTTATCTTGTGTCATTTTAAACTATCCCTTTTTAATTTCCTATTGAGAAACAACAGCAACTTGGCATTCTTCATCCATTTGTATCAAAGTGCATGCAGGCCTTTGAGTCAGCTTTGACTTTGCATGACTGTGTGGACAGACCCTGCAGTTTTCTTGGCAAGATTTTGAAGTGATTTGCCACTGCCTCCTTCCTAGGACTGAGAGGAAGGACTGGCCCAAGTTCACCAGTTGGATTCATACATAAAGCAGGACTAGAATACACAGTCTCCAGTTTCTTGCCAAGTACTTTAACCAAACTGGCTCTCTTAACAAAGTTAGGATTATATAAAACCTTTTTATAAAAAGCCAGGAAATGGGAGCATCTTGCATCTCTGTGGGGAAAAGAGCTCCTAAACTGAGGAAGCCATCCCCATTGTCTGCACCCCTTGGAATTCAGAAATGGCAGGAGCAGGTCCTCACACAACAAACAATAATCTATTGAATATAAACTTAATCCCAAATTATCAGATAAATTTTTAGTTGTATTGATATCAAATCTCACTGCTGCAGAATATTAGAGTTGCCAAATGAATACTATGAAGTTGTATTTCCATTGTGAATTTGACTTCTTTAACTATTTGTCCAAAAACAAATACTTATTGTGCAGTTTATGCCTGAATACTGTATTTATGTATTTCTAGTTGTTCTTCAAGTATGCAAAGCACTTCATTTCCACACATATTTTTCAGTAGTTGGGTTGAAGATTGGCAACTGCTCCAGAGTAACCCAAACTTCCATGACTGACAAAGGACTTGAATCTGCTTAACTGGTATACCTCAGCCACTGTACCACGGTGTCTGTCCTGACCATAGGCAGGTCAGGCATGCTAATCTATCCAGTGCCATAAACACTCACATTGCTCCTGCAGGTGTCAGTATCAGACTATATACCGGTACTTGTATTCCTCAATATCCATGTGTTTTTGTGACCATTCCTATGCATTTTTGGGGGGGGAATGGTGTTAATGTTATTTACTCCAAACAGTATATATTTAACATTTCTATTACAATTATATCGTAATAATTTTATATAATCCTCCTTTAATGAACAAAACATAATAATCTGTGATGCAACTTGCAATAGTTCAGTGATATAATTTAAGCACTTAATTCTGGAAGTCCAAGTGTCTTGTTTTTTCACCTCATAAACAGAATGTATGATTGGACACACAAGGAATTTGTCTCCAATGCATAAACTCTCAGTGTACATACAAACAACAAAGTGATAATTCATAGATCACAAATCATAAAATACAATCATAAATCATAATCTTTGAATATTAAATATTGCCTTAAATATAGGAATAGAAATATGTATTATGCCAACATAATATTCATTAGATATAATCCAACGTTGAAGAACATGAAATAATTTAGTCTGCTTGATACTATTGTAGTTGTTCCTGGATATCCAAATGAGTTTTTAAATAAACTGAAATGCTAATTATTCATTTCCTGCTTATGTATATATTGAGTAAACATTAACTTACTGTGGCATCAATAAAAAAATTACTCAATGTTCTTTTTCTTTCAACAGAATAGAATAACAGAGTTGGAAGGGACCTTGGAGGTCTTCTAGTCCAACCCTCTACTTAGGCAGGAAACCCTACACCACTTCAGACTAATGGTTATCCAACATCTTCTTAAAAATTTCCAGTGTTGGAGCATTCACAACTTCTGCAGGGAAGTTGTTCCACTGATTAATTGTTCTGTCAGGAAATTTCTCCTTAGTTCTAAGTTGCTTCTCTCCTTGATTAATTTCCACCCATTGCTTCTTGTCCTGCCCTCAGGTGCTTTGGAGAATAGTTTGACTCCCTCTTCTTTGTGGCAATCCCTGAGATATTGGAACACTGCTATCATGTTTCCCCTAGTCCTTCTTTTCGTTAAACTAGACATACCCAGTTCCTACAACCGTTCTTCATATGTTTTAGCCTCCAGTCCCCTAATCATCTTTGTTGCTTTTCTCTGCACTCTTTCTAGAGTCTCAATATCTTTTTTACATCGTGGTGACCAAGACTGAATGCAGTATTCCAAGTGTGGCCTTACCAAGGCATTATAAAGTGGTATTAATACTTCACATGATCTTGATTCTATGCCTCTGTTTATGCAGCCCAGAACTGTGTTTGCTTTTTTGGAAGCTGCTGCACACTGCTGGCTCATATCTAAATGGTTGTCCACTAGGACTCCAAGATCCCTCTCACAGTTACTACTATTGAGCAAGGTACCACATATATTGTACCTGTGCCTTTTGTTTTTCTTGCCTAAATGTAGAACCTTACTTTTTTCACCATTGAATTTCATTTTGTTAGATAGTGCCCAATGTTCAAGTCTGTCAAGATCTTAAGCCTATCTTCAGGAGTGTTGGCTATTCCTGCCAACACTCCTGAAGTGGTGTCATCTGCAAATTTGATGAGTTCCCCATCTATCCCCTCGTCCAAGTCATTGATGAAGATGTCGAAGAGTACTGGGCCTAAAATAGAGCCTTGGGGTACTCCACTGCATCTTCCCTCCAAGTAGAGGCAGTTCCATTGAGGACTATACGTTGAGTGCGATTGGTCAACCAGTTACCAATCCATGTGGTGGTGATGCTGTCTAACCCACATTTTTCTATTTTATCTAGTAGTAGGTTATGATCTACTTTATCAAATGCTTTACTGAAGACCAAATAAATTATATCGACAGTATTCCTCTGGTCCACTAATTTTGTCACTTTGTCAAAGGATGCAGTAAGATTAGTCTGGCATGATCTGTTTTTGACAAACCCATGTTGGCTTTTGAGTTTGAAAAATGAAGTTTTTATTTTTATTTTTTAACCTATACCTAAATTTATACTGCCACCTAAAGATATTACAATAGCAAATTAATTAAAATTAATTCCCCTCAATATTCCACTACTTTACCAAATGATAAGGAGTTGAACATGCAAAAGGTGCAGGAATGACAAATTAAGCCATTAAAAAAACACAGTATTAAGGGCCACATAGTTAAAAACAGCCACTGAAACAATAAAAGAAGTATATCCAGACAGTAAAAGCCAGTCAGAATGTTTAAAAATCACTATTTAACAGGGAGAGTGTTGAGTGATTTTTCACAAGGAAAACATACCATAGGAAATCTTGAATGCTGTGCCCAAGAAAATCTTGCTTATACTGTTATTCATTGAACAACTTAGTACTGTAGTACAAAGGCAGGTCTTAAAAGCTTATCATACAGGTCAGGAGAGAATTTGCAATAGACTCTCAGAAGAGTTTAGGTTTAACTAACAGAAATTAGCTGCTTTCGATTATGTAGTCTTGAGCATATGGATTTATGCTTCCTTGTCATTTTTGTTCATCCTGGAATGTTAGTTTAGCTATAACTTTGCTAGGTAGAACTCTAGGATAAATATCTAAGTATAGTGATTTTATTATTTTTCCACTGCTGGGGTACAAAAATAAACTTGCACAATTTTCAATTATTATTCCACCCCAAAACTTTCATTTCTTCTCAGCTATTCACTCTGGTTTGATAAAAAAGAAATAGTTCCTTCTGTTTTCAAATGAGAAGTAATATTAATTAAATTCTCACAGATGGGTAGAATTTTTATATTTTTTTCCTCCATTCAAAGTGGCTAATAGCTTTTGTGAAGTTTTATCATCCTTAAACTAAAATAATCTCTCCATCTACAAGTAGTCCTCAATTTACAATCACAATTGAGCCCATAATTACACTGTAAATTGTTGTGGTCCTAAGTCAAGGCAGAAGTAATTTTACAGCTTTTTTAGCAGCAGTTGTTCAGTGAATGTAGCAGTTGGTAAACAAATATATGCATTTGAACAATGCAAATCATTGTCAGGTGATGATGGGATACTATGACCAGTCTTAAAACTGACTTTTCTAACATATAATCACATGGCGGGGGGGGGGGCATGCAAACATTTATGGAACTGGCTGTCCATGATCAAAGAGCCATGTGGCACATGTGAATACAGTATTGCAGGCTAATTCTGCCGACTGCCAGCAGTTCGATTCTCACTGGCTCAAGGTTGATTCAGCCTTCCATTCTAAGTAAGTAAGTAAAATGAGGGTTAAAGTGAGATTGAGAATGAGATTATTGGCGGCAATATGCTGATTCTGTAAACCGCTTAGAGAGGACTGTAAAGTATTGTGAAGCAGTATATAAGCCTAAGCACTATTGCTATCTTAATTTTGAATGGTCATAAGATGACCAGTAGTTATGCAAGAACTATGTGTTCCTGATTAGTCTGTCTCTTGAATTCAGTTCTAAGTGAAGGCATAATAAGAGAACCCTTTGAGAGAGAGAGAGAGAGAGAGAGAGAGAGAGAAATGTGCAAGGAGAAGAAAAGAAGCTGCAGATTCATCTTTCACCTCCTTGCAATAAAAAGTCAGCTCAAAAGGACAATTTTAGAAAAATCCTCAAGCACCTGGAACCTTTTGCTCCTCTTCATACAAAGGACTGTTCCAGCCCCTCCCCCCCTCAAAACAAGCAGCCACAAGTGACCCAAATTTATTGGCTAAAACCAAATGTTTTAGCAATAAATTACATGATGAAGAGCCCTTTCTTATCAAAATGTTTAGTCTATTCAAGAGTTAACTGCTCCTCTTTGCAGCCAGAAATTACCACAGCTTTGTTTCTTCTATTCTGGGATTGCTAAGAATCCCAGCCATGAGAGGAATGCAGCTGGGCTCAGCTGTAGAACGTACCCTCACCTGAGGGAATATACCAAAAAAAAATAATAAAAAAAGTTTATCCTTGCAGACTGGTTCCTCAGATGAAAGGAAAAGTTTGCTTTTTAAAAGGTATAATTTAATTAAATGAAGAAACTCTGGTTTTCAGGAGGTCTCCCCAAATTTTGAGCCACAAGACTGTTTTCACTTCTGCTCAAGGATCATTTTAGTCAACCTTTCCATTTTGCAAGAGGACTACCTTGTGGCTGGTGCATGAAAAAGTGTTAGGTTCAGGAGAGAACTTGAAGTGGAACAGAAGAAGGAAGAAAAGAGGTAGAATTTGATTGATGTGATATATTATGTACAACAGCAGAACTTTGGTAAAGCAAATGGACTGAACTAATAAACTGATAAGGGGTGAACTCTGTCAGACACATATGATCAGAATACATGAGGAAGGGGCATCTCAATTGCAAAGGCTGTGTTAAATATTGAATTGAATTCAGAAAATAAAAGGACCAGAGGAATTTAAACGGCCAAATTTACCATGAAACAGTGCAAAGTAATTCATTTCAGGTACCAAATTTTAAGGAGGATCATTTCTCACCTTCCAAAGCTGTCATTTTAAATTTTTGTTCTGATTTTTCCTTGACATAGACCTAACTGAAATCTGCTATAGTCATTACAATCTCTTGCCTCAGCATAAAACTACTCTGTTCATTCCACTAATTTCCACAAAAGCCCAACACTGCAAATAGAGGGAACAAATAATGTTTTCATATGTTTTTGATGACTGAAGCAAATGAATTAAGTCACACACTGCAGATGTTGATCTTAATTTTCTGGCCAAGGTTATCTGCTTTGAGGCTTTCCACCCTAGTTGGTTACAGAAACACTGGAATTCATGTCAACCCCCTCAAGCTTTCTATAACCTATGATTAAGACCTCTCTGTTGCATTTCTTCCCAGACTTGGAAAAAATCCTCTAGTATTACACTCATTAAACAGTTTGGACATCCTCAAAGCTTCTTTCTTCCCTCTGTTAGGCAAGATCTAGTGAGTAATCACTAAGGCTATGCAAAGTCTGAAAGTTCCTATTCAAGGCTATTCCACAAAGTAACCACTTCAAGAGACTTTGTCTTCTGTGCATACATGCAGATGGGTTAAAGACACCTCTACCAGCATTTCTGGCAAAGCAAAATTCACACCAGATGTGGCAATAAAATACCATCTCCAGAAACTCAGTCTAGTAACAGCAAAAGCTTCTAAAGCTTGACAGCTACATAAATTGCTTTTTTGCAGACAAGAAAGGAATCATATATTCACAGAAAATATTGCATATTGCATATATTGCAAAACACAGGAATCAAATCCTATATATACATATATGTGAACCCATTTTTTTTCTTTGTGCCTTTCCAAATCAATATTTGGATTGTTCTTTTCTTGGCCTTGAATGTCAGAGACCCTCTTTTCACGTTTACATAAAAGTTTTGTCTGGCCTGATAATCAGTGTTTCCTGCTTCATCAGCTTGAGTCCTTAAAACAGCCAAGTACAGCAATATCTCACAATGCTTAGACTTCTATGTTGAGGTATCACCTTGAACTGAATAGTTTGTTTAATCAAACTTAATACAGTTCTGCAGAACAAGGTAATGTTGATTCTTATAGACCAAGGGCTCATGAAAAATACATTTTCCACCTTCTAATTTTCTCACATATTTCCAAATCCTTTGATGGTTATTTGATTTATATTCTCCATTGAATTATTTCTTTCTTCCTGCCTCTACTTCAGGCAAAGGTCAACTGTAGAACACCATATGAAATTCCAAAGATTACACATACTCTCCTCTCCCTTCCCTACCCTAATTACAAAGGAACTTGCACAGAGTTTACAAAAGATAAAGAAATGGATTTTCTTTCTGTGGATTTTCTTTGCTAATGACTAATTGTCCCCCCCCCCATCTTTTTAATTGAGCATTGAAACAATCTACAAAGGAACAACACTGATTTTCAGTTATAGATAATAGCCAAACTTTAATGCTATTTTCTGATTACTCAAGCAAAAGCTTTGCACAATTATTCCATCTTTCCCACCTTAAAAAAATTTGTTATGGTAAAAAAAATTGAGAAAAAATTAGGAAATATATATATTAGAAACATTACTTTTAGGTTCCATTTTTTTTTAAATCTCTTTTGAAAAAAATCCCACTATGTTAGCCAATGTCTTACAGGAAATCAGTGCAACAGCTTGTGCCTACATGTGTTCATGAATGTAGTGGAATATAAACCTAGGCCTGGGAATGAGAAAGGATAAAATCATCATTAAGGAAAGAGATTTAAAAAAAGATTACCGAGATCTGGGAAAGAAGAAAGTATTTTTTAAAAAACCTTAAAATAACCCAGCTTTGATTTTGCTTTTTGACAGCTGAGGTCAAGAGAAATTTGACAGGATTCCTATGTACTGCAATAACCAGCAACAGTAAACAATTTTTTTTAATCCCTTGCTGCTCCTCTTTCTTGACTTTGTCTAACTTGAAGGGTTAACTGTGACTTTCTAAAATAGTAAGCATGCATAATTTCATTTATAAAATCAGCATATAGTACAAAACTAGAAATGACTAGCAAGCATTTTGAAAGTAGAATAAAAATAAATTTCTTTTGTCTAACAAAATGAAAATGCTGAGCAAACCATGACAAGTACAACTTAGAAAAGAAGGATGAACTTTTTATTATGGGAACCAGAAAATATAAGGAGTGGGGAATGATTTTTCAGTAGGTCCCAAAAGGTACATTAGCTGCAAAACCATTGGAGAAAACCAAGTGATTCTAACAAAAACAATATAGATTTCAAGTTATGAAGCCTGAATTTCTTCAATGATTTCTATTTTTTTCAAAATAAAAAGAAACAATTAAATAAAAATGAGAGTTAATCCTTTAGTATCTTCAAACTGCCATAGGGTGTGCCTGCTTGTCTGCACAAGTAGTTTCACTCCCGAGCCCCACTGCCACTTTGACAAACTTGAGTATATCTCTGCAAACTGTCATTAGGAATTTTATTCTGACATAAAAATGTCATTTTCAAAAGCACAAGCTAATCGACACTTGAACTTAATTTATTCAGTTTCTTGGCTTAGTCTTCTTGGTTAGTGTTATTTGGCCTTATCCTCACTATGTTCTAGAACTAGAGCCAGTACCAAGAACCACACTATGGGTGTGCCTGACAGTCATGGGGTTGAGATGCCAACCACTGGAATGTATTTAATGTACCTTCCCTACCCCCCTTGAGGCTGGGCTTCCTGCTTAGTCATAAGGAAAGACTCTTCTCTAGACTCTTGTCTGACTCCAGGCCTTGAATGTTCTGAAATTGATTCATGGTCAATTTACACTTGAACTAATACACCATTCAGGGCCCATTTCCTTGTACAAATTCCAACAGAGACACAGAGTCATCTTTTATAAGAAAGAAAGACAAAATAACCATCAACATTCCAATAAGAATAATGGGTACAACCCAAACATTAACAAGGGACAGCTATGTTGTTTTCTTGCAATAGAACATATCTAAAAATTATATTGACAGGCAAATATTTAAACAATTGACCTGAAATTATTTCACTCTATCTGAATTAAAACAACATATATTTGAAATTCATTTTGATAGCAAAATAAAAATAAAAATTTGTATTTTGACAATCATCAAATTTTGGTCAACTCAGTTTTACTATTGGGAGAAATCCAAAATCAGAGTTAACTAAAGAGGAAAGGGAGTTCAAAGTGGGGGGATTTGCACAACAACAGACAAAACAGAAATTACAGCTTTCACGTTAATGATATTGTCAAAACAGGAAACAGAAATGAGGAAGGCTTCATAGAAGAAGTATCAAAGAGTGTTTGGATTTGCAATGATCATGAGGACTGCTATGAGGAAAATCCTATGCTAACAGCTGGAGAATTCAGAGCTGTTTCATGATACCAGTGGCAGGCATAAACATGCAAAAATTCTTATTACCTTGGAGAATGAAGATTTTTGTGTCTAGCACATTTCCAGCATAGCCAAGGGAAAAGCATTTCTCTGGGATAGCCCTCCACTGCCTCTCCTTCCGGCTCATATTTCTCTTTAGATAAGAAGGAAAATAAAACTATTGGCTCTGGAATGGGATCTCAACTTTCCCCAAAGAGCTTCCCAGCAGAGGAGTGCTTTCTTGATCTAAGATCATGCTACAATAAAGTTCAAATAGTATTTCATATGAATTGAGAATAATGCAGTCCAAGAATTATTTTTTAATATGTGGGAATTAATTCACACAAACCTAAACTTCCTGAAGAACAATTCTAGCAGGGAAAATTATGTAGGAAACATGTACAGGTAGTTCTCAACTTACAACTATAGAGATGCAGTGACTCAATGGTTTAATGGCACTGGAGATAGTCTCTCCTCCAGTGGTTCAGGCACTGTGTCGTGAGATGAGCTCCCATCACTTGTTCAGGCTCTGGCCACCTAGCAGTTCAAAAGTATCTACTATGCAAGTAGTTAAATAGGTACCACTGTGGTGGGGAGACGAGATGGCGCTTCATGCAGTGGTTAGAATCCTGCCAGCACTGAACCTTCCTGGTTGTGATGCTCATTGGCAAGGCAGGTTTGGTGGAGGCAGAAAGGCTTTGGATGATGCTGAAAGAAAAGCCGCTCGTCTTTCTACTATGAAGCTAGATCTCCCTTCTATGGCGCATCATGAAAAGCATACAAGCATGTACATAACAGAGGTGGTAAACAGGCAGTCAAACTACTAGTCTGTATTGGAATTGTAACTTCCTGACTATTGTAGCAATGAATAATAATAATAATAATAATAATAATAATAATAATAATAATATAATTTTAAAAAAACAACAGAAACAAAGGCAGAATATAAGGAAAAACAGCTCTGTATGGACAGCACTTGAAAAATATTGAAGGAAAATGTGCTAACAACTTGACATGGGCATGGCTTAAGAGAGGAACCATCAAGAAAGAAACAGAAGGTTTAATACTTGCTGCTCAAGAACAAGCACTACAAACTAATGCCATGAAAGCGAAGATACAAAAATCCACTGACAATCCAAACTGCAGACTTTGCAATGACAAAGTTGAATCTGTTTCACACTTAATATGTGAGTGCAGCAAAATCATGCAAACTGATTACAAAGCTAGATATGATCGAGTTGCTAAATTAGTCCACTGGTCATTATGTAAAAAATACAACATACCTTCTATCTAAAAAGTTATGGGAGCACAAAGTGGAAAAAATTATCGAAAATGAGACAGTGAAGTTCTTGTGGGACTTTTGAATACAGACAGATTGTCATTTGGAACATATATCCAGATATCACGGTTGTTGAAGGCCGACATGTACAGTTTATTGACATTGCTATATGAAGAGACACCAGAGTCGAAGAAAAAGAACTAGAAAAAATCACAAAATATCACAACATGGCCATCGAAACTACACGGCTATCAGGGGTGGGTTCTAAAAATTTTTACTACCGGTTCTGTGGGCATGGCTTATTTTGTGGACATGGCTTGATGGTCATGGGACAAATATTTAGGATTTAGCAGAGGTACTGCTCTACCAGGCTTTTAACTGCTTGCAGAGCTGTACCGGTCTACCCATTTATTTTTTGCAAGCACTGATCTACTCATATTTTTTTGCAGACACTGGTCTACTCATTTGTTTTCTTTTAACATTGATCAGCTGTAAGGCAGCCCTTTGAAGCCCCGCGGCAAGAGTTTAAACAGTTTTTTTTCCTCTAGCCATCAGGAGGCAGCAATAGATTGGGGGGGAGGTATTGTGACTCTGACCCCCGAGCCCGTTTTATCGGAGGGAGAAGGCTTTGAAAGTGAAGGAGAGGAGTTGGCCAGGCCTCCCTCTCCAGGACCCTCCTCTCTGGCAATGCCTCAGGTGTCTCCTGAAGGAGAAGAGATTGGCCAGGAGCCAGGTATCCCTGAGCAGTCGCAGTCGGACAGTGATGAAGATAAGGCTTGGCTCGATCCACGACAGCATTGGAGAGACAAGTGTATGCAACAGAAAAGGAGGCATGCCAGAGATTAAGCTGAGTCACTGGACCACACCCCACAGGAGATAAAAGGGGGTGTGGTGGCCATTCAGGCTCTGAGATGGACAAAGCTAGCCAACTAGTGAGTCGCATTGTATCTCTGAAACTACGTTATCTGCCTGCCTTGGATTAAATACGGACTGGACTTGACAACTCTTTGGACTTTGTGTATTGTTTTGGTTTATCTGTCGGAGGAAGTTTTGGTTTATCTGTCCCTCTGTGAGTAAAGTTCTTGGCAAGCAGCTACTGGGTTGCTGCCAATCCTGTTAACGAAGGAATTTATTGTCTGCAAGTTTTATTTAACCCCCAGCTGACTGTTTGTGTTTGCGTGTGAGATGGGGACAGTACGGGGGGGGAATAAAAGGTAAGAATAACGTGGGGGGGTCAGGGGTTGCGGGGAGGGCAGGGGGACAGAACCAGTTCAGTGACATCATATCGTCACCGCTACCGGCTCGGGAGAACCAGGCCAAACCGGGAGGAACCCACCACTGACGGCTATGGATGAAATATGTGACAATGATACCCATTGTCATCAGGGCACTTGGTACCATGTCCAAGAATTTTACAAAACACATCAAGAAATTGCAGCTTCCTGCAATAATACCAGCAGAACTGCAAAAAACTGTGTTATTCGGAACATCATATATTTTAAGAAGATACTTGGTTGATACCTAGGACATTGGCAGCAACGTCAACCATTAGTACCAATCAATCGTATTTGTGACACATTTTTAAATGTTCAGTTGACTGAGTTTCATGTTTAATGATTAAAAGAGATAATTAATAATAAGAAATTTAATAATAAGAAAAAGAACTGGAAAAAATCATGAAGTATCGCAACCTAGCCATCAAAACTACGCGATTATGGATGAAACATGTAACTGTGATACCTATTGTCATCGTGGCACTCGGTACCATGTCCAAGAATTTTGCAAAATACTTCAATAATTACAGCTTCCTGCAATAACACCAGTGGAACTGCAAAAAACTGCGCTACTTGGAACATCGTACATCTTAAGAAGGTACTTGGCCAATACCTAGGATGCTGGCAGCCACCCATATCAACAATCAGTGCCAGTCAATAATATTTATCATACATTTTTAAATGTTCAGTTGACTGAGTTTCAGGTTTAATGAATAAAAGAGATAATAATAATAATAATTTACAACCATTTGTTTAACAACTGTTCAAAGTTATAAGAACACTGAAAAAACTGGTCCTTGCACTTATGACTTCACAGCATCCCCGTAGAAACATCATCAGAATTCAGACACTTGGCAATCCAAAGGGATCATGTGATCACCATTAGAACCTTCCCAGTCAGCTTCTAACCAATAAAGTTAAAGGAGCTTGTTTGATTAACAACCGCCTGATTCACTTAGCAATTGCAATGATTTGCTTAATGTACGACAAAAAAAAATGTAAAATTGAGTGTCCCTCACTTAACAACTGCCTTGTTTTGTAAAGGAAATTCTTTTCCCAAGTGTCATCGTAATTCAAGGACTACCTGTGTTCCAATTCTATCTGTATAGCAGATAGCATTATTGACTTGACTCACACATCACAATAAATAATATTAACTTGCTTAATCATGCTTTACTATCTGGTCCTATCAGCAGACTTAATCAAAACAAATCACATTATAGTATAGTGAATTGCTTGTTCTAGCTATTGTTTTCCACAAATGAATTAAATCTCATTCAGATTTGAGATGAAATAGGTAGAGATTTCCAGCTCTCTCCACTGTACCCAGAATGAAGTCCTGAAAAGGAAAGGTCACACAGATACAATTGTTTATGTAGATATGCATTTCTTTTCAGACTGATTGCTTTACACATAAAGATTGACTGGGTCAAACAGGATATCTAACATCAGTGTTGTGAAACCAAATGTATTCTCAGTATGCCTTTGGTATAATTCTGAACTTACATTTTAGTAACTATGAAAGATATGTTTGGGTAACATTTAATTTTCAAATAAACCGTAGAACTGATTTTAAGTAATTCGTAAAGAAAATAACAAAGCCTTGGAACTTGCCACTACAAGACACCAACACCAAACTTGATAGGATTTTTTTCATTTTAAAGAAGTACCTATTTATGACTCATACAAATATTTTCAGTTTAAGTAAACTATGATACAGTTGTTTAAGGAATCCACATTCAACTCAAATTATTCTGGAGAAAAGCTAGCAATTACATGTGGGTCTGTGTTCAAGGCAAACAATTGCATAATTGGCAATGGTAGGTGTTTTATTTTCTAAAGTATCTGATTCTGGCTACTGTTGGATATATGACTAAAGACAAGAAGGTCTGAACATGCATAGCAAGTCTTGCATTCCTGCATGTCTGTATAATTCACTGAAGTAGGTTAAAAGTGAACAATTCAATAACATAAAAAGAGCTTGCCTTTATCATGTTAAAACTTAGTACAAATTTAGTACATTTCAAATATCAGGGCAGGGGCATTAAGGTCACATTAGTGATCTTAATTAATCATTGATATTTATTTCTAAATAATGTTTAAAATTACACAACCTGCAGTCATATATTTTGACCATTTAAATCTCAGCCTATTATGTCTTTTTCCATTTTAAGGCTGATAGATACAAATATTAGTTATCAGAATGGGATACAGTAAACTAAATTAAATGGAATATAACGCTAGCTAATAAGCATGTTAGAAATAAGAATTCCTACTGATGTTGGTACAACTTAATTGTACCATTAATGATGCTTCTCTGTTTATTTAATGGTATTAATTGAGAAGCTATAAAACTTTTAAACACTATCTTTGCTTCAGCTCCTGAAATTATTTTCTGCACAGTTGTTTATTTGTATACTGATTTATTGATTTCAAATCTTGAGTGTCTAATTTTTATAAAGTTGTAAAGCTATAAAGTTGTAACATTAATTCAAATTCAAATTGGATTACTAAAACAGCTAAAAACTTAAAATAAAACAGTATTTTCTTCTTGAATTTTATCAACCATATATCTTTAGAACCTAAGATAAGGTTATTTAATATATGAGGAATACAACATGGCAATATGATTGTTTTTTTTTAAAGGTTTGCATTGCAATAAGTGTGGTAAAACCTGGAATCATATCCAGATTTTTTTGAGACAGAAGCCATGTTTAAATGTGCAAAACTTTTTCAACAAAGAGCAGGGTATATGCAAACTGTTTACCCCAAAATTTTCATCTGAATCCCACTGACATATTATTAATATTTCTGAAATTCTGAAGACATGAGCCCTGAAACTTTAAATAGTTAAATTTTGGAACACACAAATCACATTTCCATGAAGTGCAAGCCTTCAGCTGTTATTGTAGGTCACTAAGATACAATGAATTATTTTCTGCAGTTCATGGAAAACATTAGGCGGCTGTAATAAAGTCAATGGCATTTCCTTCCTTACTGAAGCATTTGCTTCAGCAATCCTCTGTTTTGCTTCAGCGCCATTTCATGCTTAATAAAATGTCATGGACTTTCTCTTTTCCTTTTTAAAGTTCTACTCAGTTGTTATTCAGACCAAAACAGAATACAGAGAAATAAAAAAAAAATGTTGCTTAGCATGACTTGATGAATGAAATAGATTTTTAAAATTCTGAACAGAATGGGAATAATAGATTTGCTTTTTAGGTACTGAGAACAAAAAGTTACCGACACTTATAAATATTTGAAGACACTAAAGTATTAAGGAAAGGAGCAAAAACAATTTTTGTGTATTTTTCTTTTATTTTCCTACAAACCATATTATCTCATTTTTTCTCTGTACTTATCCCTATTTTTTGTAATGAATATGTTTAGCTTGAATGCACCATTGATTGCTGCTAGAAGGATAACAGATTGCTACATATATGTTGATTTAACATGATATCTACAAAGATGAATTAAAAAGCAGCAGGAATCCAAATGTGATAACAGTCTGTTTTGTGAAACAAAAATCACCAGTTAAACACTTGGTATCATCATCTACTTCTCAATAAAATCCTCAGAATTTTATTCTAGAACAGGGGTGTCAAATTCAAGGTCTGTGGGCTGAATCTGGACCACTGGGGCCGCCCTAGAAACAGCAAATGACTGGTCCGCAGTGCCTCTGCCAGCAAAAACAGAACTCAGGAGGGCCGTGTGCCGTGGGGTGGATTCTACTTACCTTTACTACCGGTTTGCATCATGCCCGCGTACATGCACTTGCTTCGCTCGCGCATCCACATATCGCTTCGGATGACATCCGGGTCAGTGTGGTGAGTCTCCCACCGGTTTCACTACTGGTTCTGTAGAACTGATCCAAACCAGCTGCAACCCACCACTGCCATGCATGCGCCCCCCCCCCCCAGGCTCCATTTTCGATGGAAGAGGGCTAGCAAAACAAACTAAAAGCAAAACAAAACAAAAGGAGAAATGTTTCCTCTTTTGCATTTGAGCATCCAAGAAGGGACAGGAAAGGAGAAAGGGAAAGAGGAAAGATGGGAAGAGAGCAAGGAAGGAAAAATAAGGAAAGAGGGGAAGGAAGAAGGAAATGAAGAGGGAAGGAAAAAGAAGAAAAGGAAGGAAGGAAAGAAAGAAGTTAGGAAGGAAAATTATAATGAGAGGAAGGAGGGTCTGAGGTAGGTCCTGCCTTAGCACTTGGCCACCACAAGTGCCCACAATCAGGGGTGGGTTCCACTTATCTTTGCTACCGGTTCGCAATGGGAGAGCTCATGCGCGGTGCTTTTGTGCATTCACAGAAGCTTCTGCGCATGCACAGAGCGTCTGTGATGACGTCCGGATGGGTGGGCAGAGCCTCCCACCACTGTTACTACTGGTTCACAAGATCTGGACCGAACCAGTAGCAACCCACCACTGCCCCCAACACAAGTGATGTGAAGCTGGCCATACCCACCCTCCCATGTTCCCCCTGTCCCCCCGAGGTCAAACACAACCTTGATACTGCCCTCAATGAAATCGAGTTTGACACCCCTGGTCTGGTCTATAATATATTTACTTCAATTCCATCTAAGACTTCCATTTTTACATACTTTTATCTCTTGTGTTCTTTTTTTAATATGTTTATTGTATGCCTTCTCTCTGTTTTTGTCCTTCTCTCCTCTTTCTCTCTCTCTCTCTCTCACACACAGGGGGGGGGGAGAGAGAGACTTGGCATAGTTTGTATAAACGATCCTGTAGGGAAGATAGAGACCAATATAAATAGACAATCATAGAGTGGATGTGTGAAATACAAATGGCAGGGCCAGATCATGAGGTACTTATCCTCGGCACATTTGACTCCTACTTTTGAGAAAATTTTACAAATACATGTTGAGTTGATCATTAAATTATTATACATAGAATTATAATAATAGTGTTTTAGTCCTAAGCTGTTTATATAATTCTTTTCTTTTTTCCTATGTTCATATAATTCTTTTCATATACTGTTCATATAATTATTTTGTTTTGATAATTCTTACTACTTTGTTAGTTTTATAGTTTTTGTTTCTTTTTTATTTGTGTTGGTTGTTGACTTTTTGGACTGGGCAGTTATAAATACTATTAATGATATAATTAAATAAATACTGAACCATGAATTTCTCTCATTTAAATTAGAGTAAATTGGTCACTTTACATTTCCCCCCCTAAGATCAACAACATTGAGCTCTCTTGTAAATCAGCTGAATCTTTTCAGCATTTAGCCACAGGAGAGAATTTCTATCATATTTCTGGCAGCAATCCAATTTGGTGTCCCCTGAATAGATTTTATCATAAAACTTTATGTTTTCCATCAGAAGAATCAGTATAATCACATTTTGTGGTGAATCAGAGAATTGGAATTCAAATACTTTAAAAGGATAAAAACACAAAGTACGCAAAGATTAGATTGCTGGAGAAAATGAACAATGCATATGACTAATCATTTCATAATTATGTGATGATAATGTTCTGACATATTAACAATAAGATATCCTCTGAAGGATGATATACAGAAGTTTACTTTTCAGTAGCATGTAACTAGCAGTTTAGCAAATGTTCAATCAGGATTAAGAAGTTACCATACAAACATATTAAGAAAAAGAAAACTTATTTAAGGATTTGGAGAGAATTAATAATATAATACATATCAAACTCTAACAACACTGTACCTAATTACATTCATTTTAATACTATACAATGCTATTACTAATATAATTCATAAAGATATAATTGAGTTATATGCATAATTTAAATATATTACTGAAAGGAATGTCCTGAAATAATGTAGAGATGTCAACTCCCAAATATACATTAGAAAATACTTATAAGGATCTATTTACCAGAAGATGAACTAGCCCTTCAGTTTTTAGCAAATCAGAAGCTAAAAGGCTGATGGGATATTTACAGAAATTTAATAAGCAAGAGAAAAAGAATCAATAAAGATGTTAACTAAGCTTTGCCAGCAAATCTGGACAATTACAAAGTGGCTAAGAGTTTGGAAAAGGTCAGTCTAAATTCTAATACCAAATAAAGGAGACTTAACAGATAGTGCAAATCCTTATTTTCACATGCTAGCAAAATAATGTTTAAGATTATCCATGACAATGAAGTAAAAGAGGTGCCAGATGTTAAAGCTGGCTTTAGAAAACGCCAAAGAACATAAGAGATCATTGTTGATGCAGGAGACTATAGCCAAAGTCTATTAAAAAATTCAGTAGAGGTAGTCCTTGACAATGATAATTCAAAATTATGGCCAATTTTTTACATGATACTCAAAATATCTTACTTCAGATATTTTATTCAAAATCCTAACTCTCTGGACAAAGCTCTATGATGTGAAAGGTAGAAGGAAAGTAAAGAAGACAATAACTAGCAACAAGGAAGTGGCAATGGGTGCCTCTTTGGAAATACTGAAGGATCAAGTTAGAAAAAGATATTATGGACAATATCTGTTTATGTTTTTTTTTAAGTTGAAACCAACTTAATGATACCTTAATGACATCAGCCAATCAATCCAATAAAGTAGGGTTGTAAAATCTAGCAGATTGCTATATTTGATTTCAATTTTTTTTTAAAAAATCTTAATTTACTGAGTCAGATGTGAACAAGCAGTATAGGGTGGAGGCATATATCACCTGAGGTTCCAAAGCTATATGCTGTTCTTGAAAGCCATAGTATTCCCTCAAGAAATGGTCAGAAAAGTTTTGCTTTTAATATGGTATTGAAGGCAATTATTAAATGGATGGTGAGTCATCAGTAATGCTAATTCATTGTATTTTTAAAATTATTTTAAAATAACATAAAATATCAATTGATATCTAAATTTCCTTTAAAATATATCCACAAAAATTCACTGCAATTAATGTTATTGTTTCTTGTTGTTGGCAATTTAAATACTAAATAAAACTGACAAGCCCGTAATATTTTTTAGGACATATGATATAGGTATTTCCATTTAAGAACCAACAACTCATTAAGAACCAACAACAATTCATCTAAAACAAAAAGAAAAAATGCAATGCCTTGAAGAATGATAGGTGGTACCCTGTTTCCCCCAAAATAAGACATCCCCTGATAATAAGCCCAATTGGCCTTTTGAGTGCATATTAATAAGGCCAAGCGCTTATTTCAGGGTTCAAAAAAAATATAAGACAGGGTCTTATTTTTGGAGAAACACGGTAGCTTTACAATATATTTGCTTTCTCTCCAGATGATGTCAACTGACTACAATCCTATGCAGATGAAACAAATTTCCACTGGAATAAGGATGATTAAATGAATGCATTTAAAATTCTGTATTTAAATGTCACAGATTTTGTAGTGTGATCCAGATTCAATGAGCCCTGCTTGTTTAGATTATCGTGCTTTTTTATACATAGAGAAAATTGGGATTTCTTTCTTTTCAACTGATTTTTCCCCAATAAATATGGGAAAATACTGGGAGACTACAAGTGAAAGATTATAAATATGGTTTTGTCTGTAAATTCCAAAATAAGATAGGCAGCTGAAAAAAATCTGTAAACATTCAAAAATCCATCTATATATTGTGTTAAGACCCTGTTATTTATTTATTATTATTTTATTAGTCATATTTCTATGCTGCCCCCTCTCCGAGGACTCTGGGTAGCTTACACCAAAGACAGTATACTAAATAGCATATTGCCCCCAACAATCTGGGTCCTAATTTTACCCACCTTGGAAGGATGGAAGGCTGAGTCAACCGTGAGCTGGTGAGATTTGATCCGCTGATCTGCTGAACTAGCAGTCAGTTGAAGTAGCTGAAATACTGCACTCTAACCACTGCGCCACCTTGGCTCTTAATTATGGTTAGTTTGATTTGGCTTAACTTGATGTATGATATTGTGATTTATAAACTATAAATCTATACTAAACTATACCAAGTTTATAAAACTATAAACTTGGCATCAAGACCACCTTAGATGAAGCCCAGGCAAACACTAGCCAAGGGCACTAAAACTTAGGGAGCACAAATGCCATTCTTCTTTTCAAATCATTATACAAATGCAAAACTTTGCATCAGTGGGATATTATATCATTAGTCAAAATTGCCTAGAGTGCAATATATTCTTCTGTTTAACATAATATCTAAGCATGGTCAGTTGTGCTTTGTTCAACAAACTGTGGTTAAACAACAATGCATGCATCCAGTTACTGTTTCTAAGGGAGCTAATCAAATTTTCCAAGTAGTTATGAGCAGCAAGGTATCATAGAGCATAATTCCCAGCACTGGGTGTTTAAGGATACATTGTCTTGAGCATAGAAGTCCAACATCTCAAGCATCTGGTCCTTGAAAAGACCCAAGTTTTGTTTTCTTAGATAAGATTAAATCCAATCCATCTCTTGAGTTGTCAGGCAAATGATTACTGTATAGAAGTGTGCTTTGATGAAATAATTGGGGAGTTAGCATGGATTGTAGCACTCTGTCTTCTTCCAAAACTCCTGGTATTTCAAGATATAGGATTGCTTGCACAATTGCTTGCATTTTTGCCATGGTTCCTCCCACCCAGCAAAAGCATTCAGGAATAAAAATTATAATAGAGTAGTAAGGATGAATGAATCTCATCAGAGTTTCAAAGACTTGTCATAAAACAAAAACATGCCTGGCTTTAAGATAAGCAAAATTTAGGGGCGGGGGGGGGGGGGAACCTGCATTAACATTTTTGTGTCATAAAAATAAAATTCTTCATCTCATCTATGCTTTACCTATTTATATTCCACCTTTATTATTAATATGAACAACTCAAAAGTAGTGAACATATCTGGACCTTCGGTTTGGCGTCGCAGCAAGACAGTCAGGGAAATAGCGGGCTCTGATGAGCACTGCGAAAACCCTGGCTGCCGAACCACTGCCGATGGGTCTTCGGACTGGAACCATCCTGCAGGGACGGGGAAAAAGTAGGGACACCTCAAATGACCAAGAAGAACAGGCAAGTTCCTCAGAGGTCAGAGGGAATCCTCTGTGAGTCGGCAGCAGGAGGAGGCAGCCATGGCAGCTGCCACGAAGCTGGGACAACCGGGCTAAGAGACGTGTTGGAGGAAAGTGGATTGAAACAGCCTTTTGAAGCTGGGTGAGTGACAACCAACCCAGGCTTGTAACAATGCCTACAACAATATTACTAACTATAAGACCCCTAGCCATAAAATAGCGGCTGAACAACATAGGGATTATGGAAAGTTTAAAATGCAAATTTAAAGAGACAAAGACCCGATAAACAACTATCTCTTGAATAGAACTAATGGAATGAAATGCTGAGACATGGTGAAAAGATTGGATATTTTAACATTTGAATTAGATCTTTAAAAAAAAGACTTGATATTTTTAAAATTAAAAGAAGTGGAAATAAATTGGACTGTTACATAATTGCAGCAAAATGGATACTTGCATGACTAATGGAAAATGTGGATCGTATAGGGCCGTGATGGCGAACCTATGGCACGGGTGCCACAAGTGGCATGTGGAGCCATCTCGGTGGGCATGCGAGCTCAGCTCTGGCACGCATGCGTGCGTTGGCCAGCTGATTTTCAGGCCTTAAAGGCCCACCAGAAGTCAGGATTCACACTGTTTCTGGCCTCCAGAGGGCTTCTGGCTGGATGGGGAAGGCTGTTTTTGCCCTCCCCAGACTCCTAGAAAGGCTCTGGAGCCTGGGGAGAGCAAAAAACAGGCCTACCGGGCCCACCATGCCATCGTGTGCCAAAAGCAGGGGGGAGCATGGAGGGGCAGGGTGCATAGAATTATGGATGTGGGCACACGTGGTTGTGACTCCACCACGCTCTCCCTGCTTTTGGCACGCGATGGCAAAAAGGTTAGCCATCACTGGTATAGGGACACCTTCTGGTTTAAAAAGGAACATGGTAACTCACTTTTGTTATGGAAAATTTTGAGCTTTACAGATAACAGCCCAGGGATTTTGCAGAGGAGGTTTTTCTTTTTGTCTGCAGGCAGCTTGACTTTGGTGAAAAGAAAAGGAAATTATAATGGAACCCCTATAACTGAAATAACAATAATTTAAAAAACTGGTGCAGGAATAAAAGAAGGATCTAGCGCAGGCTCAAGAGAAGGGAACATGATGCATTTTATCCGGAATAAAAATAAGAAAAAGATTTAGTATGACATATGGAGGACAAATTCAAATATTTTGAAAATGGAAGGAAGTATATGCCAGCAGGCAAGGAAATGAAGAAATAAGGAATACATGGCTGGAAAAAGAAAAAAGAAGATTAAAACAATGTGATTAAAAATAAAATAATGGGTAGATGGATAGTAATAATAAAAAGGAGGTTTTTATAGAAATATAAGAGAAATTAAGCATATTAAAAGAGTTTTATAAATATACGCAAAGGTATGTTTTAAGTAAGAACCATGTTTCAATGTTAAATTGTTATGAAAAAGGATAAGGATAAATATAATTAACTGGAAATAAGCAAAGTAGAGATGGATGGAAACAACAAAGAAAGGATTATGTAGGGATTAATAATTAAACTAACTATGATTATGCTGTATTTAACAGCCAAAAAACAAAAATGGTTATGCTGTGTCTAACAGCCAAAAAACAAAAATGGATATGCTGTGTAACAACCAAAAAACAAAAATGACTATGCTGTGTTTATCAGCCAAAAAACAAAAATGGTTATGTTCTGTAACAGCCAAAAAATAAAAATGATTATATTTTAGAAGTCTTTGCCAATTGCCAAATAATAGCAACATAAAAGTTATCCCCCAATTTAAGAAATATTAGGAACTATTTCGAAAACTATATTTGTTTATTATTAATTATTTTAATTTACTTAACAAATGAATATAATCTCCCAATTTACACATGGCTGATTCTGATTGTTTTAAAAATCCATCCTATAATAAAAACCTATTAAACCTATTTAAAAAACCCACCCCACACTCCCTATAATAGCAACAATACAATAAAATAAAATAAGTCGCTTTATCCATTCGGTCTGAAACAAACCACATTTTTAGGGCCTATTTGACTCCCAGAGTGGGAGTCAACCATAGCTTGGAGGGAATAATGTTCCATAAAGAAGAGACCACGACTGAGAAGATGCTTTTTTTGTGCATATAACAATTCCTAATTGTTATGATCCATAACATACCCATAATATAAATTCATATTGCTGGGGGGGAGGGGGAATTGTGTGGAGTATCTGACAGGTATAGCAAACTTTTGCCGAATGAATAGACTAGTGATACATAATAAATAAGCCCAATGTTATCAAATACTGAATGGGAAAGATGGAATTGAGGACAAATTAGGGATATTTCTTAAGTTCTAAAAGCTATATTATCCGTTTATGGTTTTACTATAGTTTTAATGTTTCCATCTCAACAGAACAGGAGATTTTAGTATTTCACCAACTTTCAGCAGTACTGCTTTCAGTTTCTTTTTTAAAAATATAAATAACTAAAGGGAGATATCTAAAAGAAAGACAGAGATTCATTGCATAGGTTTATTGAATCAATGTTTGAATACAGTTCTTTTAATCCTTTTCTCAATTCCAGAGAAACATTAAAAGTACATACCACTGATCAATAGGTTTTACCCAACTTGTGTATCCAGAGTTTATTTAAATCAGTAATCATATTTTCTTGATTCCAGAAGGATTTATAACTGTAAAGATAGTAAGGGGAGTTAGTAGCTGTATATCTCTACCCCTCGTCAGTTCAGTGAGGTAGTAGATGTGATGTGCCGGTGCCTGGAGGCTGTGAGGATCAACAGGCTCAGAGTTAACCCAGACAAGACCGAATGGCTCTGGGTATTGCTCCCTAAAGACTATGTTGATTGTCCATCCTTGGTTCTGGGGTGTGTGAAAGTGCCCCCCTCAGAACGGGCTTGCAGTTTGGGTGTCCTTCTAGACTCACAGCTGAGGCTGGAACAACATCTGACAGCTGTAGCTAGGGGGACCTTTGCACAAGTTCGTCTGGTGCACCAATTGTGACCCTACTTGGATCAGGAGGCTCTCCTCACAGTCACTCATGCCCTTGTCACCTCATGGTTGGATTATTGCAACGCGCTCTACATGGGGACTACGGTGGTACAGAATGCAGCCGCACGAGTTATAGTCGGTGCGCCTAGATACACCCACATTACACCAATTCTCCGTGAGCTGCACTGACTCCCTATTTGTTTCCGGGTGCAATTCAAGGTGTTGGTCATTACCTTTAAAGCCCTATATGGCTCAGGGCCAGGCTATCTTCGAGACTGCTTTCTACCACATAGTTCCCAGAGACTGGTAAGATCCCACAGAGTCGGTCTCCGGGTCCCATCAGCTAAACAATGTCGGCTGGTGGGCCCGTGGGGGTGGGCCTTCTCTGTGGCTGCCCCGGCTCTCTGGAACCAATTACCTCCTGAGGTCCGGACTGCCCCCACCCTATTGGCCTTCCGCAAAGTGGTGAAGACCTGGCTCTTCCAGCAGGCCTGGGGCCGTTGATTTCGTTATAATGATCTTGCAAGACCCAGCCACAAATTGGAGTGCATGTGTTTTAATGTTTTTAAAGTTTTTAATGTTTTAATGTTTTTCTTTTTAACATTTTTTATGGGATTGTTCGCATTGTTTTATTCTTTGTTATAAGCCGCCCAGAGTTCCTTGGGAGTTGGGCGGCATAGAAATGCGACAAAATAAATAAAATAAATGAAAAATAAATGCAGGAAATAAAATAGTGAAGTATAATACATGCCAGCTACTTACACATTTCATATACATATATAGCTTAAATATTATATGCCCTCAGAGATTATCTTTCTCTCCTACTTCATAGCTTGGAGGCTGAATTCTGGGCCATTGATTTTCATCAATCTGGTCATAGAATATTGCTTAATTTAAACAAAATAGTGATGGGTTTAGCTGTTTGGGGGAAGATTTTGACCATGGAAGTTCATGTACTGTTCATGTTCATGTTATTTTGCTTCATCATTCATTTTTTTATATCTTGGTCTTTGGCACATCATTTTTTTTAAGTTTACCCTAGCATGCTATTGCATTTATATGCACCTGTGAATTCAGATTGTCTATATGTACTTCATTAGACTGAATGTTCATCATATAATTGTTTAACATCAATATCTATCATGATACTAAACGAAGTTATTTGTTAAATAAGCCTGCAAAAGTTATATTCCAATGAATCATGGATTTTCTGTAATTCAGCCAGCTTGGCTTTTTTTCATATACCAGTGTCCTACCAACACTTATCTTCTAGAGCAGAGGTATCCAATCTTGGCAACTTCAAGAGTTGTGGACTTCAACTCACAGAATTCCTCAGCCAGCATGGAGAATTCTGGGAGTTGAAGTCCATAAATCTTAAAATTGCCAAGGTTAAACATGTATATTCTAGGTCCTTATGGAAAAAAAATAGTTTCTTGCCAAAAACAAATTCAGATTTAAGTTGTTCCACACCTAATAGGACAATAACATTTAAGGTCTGCTAAACTGATAATGAAATTATACCAGACTAGAGGATTTTAATGAATTTAACCTATATATCTCACATAAAAACACACACGCACACGCACACGCACACACACACACACATATTATTTGTATATATATAAAACATGTATAGATACCTTATCTTTCTCCCTGTTTGTCTATCTCTCTATCTGTCTATCCATATCCATCTACCTACCTATCTACCTACCATCTATCTCGTTTACATAGATTAATATATATAAAGTTATACAAAAAGTTTTATTTACATATTTATTGGAAGAAAATACATATTATCAAAAGGGCATTCTGGTAGTCCCACTCTCTTTCAATCACTTTTTCCCCCCAGCATTAATTGTGTTTAGAATATTTTAATGCTTTTTACGTTTATTTGAACATTATTACTCATTTCTGTTTGGATCATTTTAGTTGTTTTGATGATTATTATTATTTTGTTTTTTCCACACTAGTATCTAACAAACAAACAAAATCACTGGAGGGGAAAAGAATTGATTTATTTTGGTATATTTCCAAACAGCAGCTTCTGAACCATCTACAGAAGAACTGCGGGGAGGGGGAGCCACATTATCTTCTTTCTTTTTCATTCAAAGCTTCCCACTTGCAGTGACAAATGCAGAATAATATTCTATACTAGTGTCAGATGATCTTACCCAGCAACTTCATATAGATGTTCAACTGGAGCAGAGACAGTACTGAACCCTGTGGCAGCCCACAAAGGAACAGCCATGGCCTGGACCTCTTGCCCCTTATTAACACTAACTGGAACCATCTGTCAAGAAAAGAACTGAATCAATGCAGCATTGCATCATTCATAGTCCATAGTTGACAGTACTGAAAGCCACTGAGAGATCAAGGAGAGAAAGAATGGATTCACTACCTCCATCCTGCTTTTGCTAGACATTATCCACATGCACAACCAATGTCGTTTCTATCCCATAACCTGAAGCCTGACTGAAAGCAGTCTAGATAATGTGTGCCATCCATGATTCTCTGGAGCGGCAGCGCAACCACTTGAAGGTAGGAAAAGGGACGAAAATTGTCCAGTATGGTGGAATCTCACGATGGCTTCTTAAGAAGGGGGCAGACCATGGACTCCTTAAAGGATGTCAGCAATAGCAAATATCCAAAGGTGATTTCCAGAGAGGGAGTGGGCTTCCCTTCATTTAAAATACTGAAGCAGAAATTAAACACTTATTTGTCAGAGACACTTTTATTTGGATTCGTCAGCCCTTTTATTTTTGTAGGGTATAATAACAGAGTCTTATTTTGAGTCTTTTTCTCACATTCCCATCTTTCCCAAGATGGGATATTATTTATTGTTTCTTTTATCCACCAAAATACTTGCTGTGATTACCTGGGACATGGCACGGAGGCAACACAACCAGCTGATAGTTTGAACTCCCCTTTATTGCTCCAACTTCCTCCCAAATGTTTCCACATTTATGGCAAGCCCTGGAGCAAAGTTCTCACACACATACCTCCAGCAGCCTCTAGCTGCAAGTAGTCCAGCAAAACGCTGTTAGCATGACGGCTTCAAGGCAAGAAGTCCAACAAAGCAAAGGAACAAGGCAGCAAGAAGGCAAGAAGTCCAGCGAACTCCAGACATCGGCAACAGCACACAAAACTCCATAAATTCAGTGCTTGTTCCCAACAAGCGCCCCTCCCTACAGCATCTCCTTAAGTCTCAGTCCCCAGGTGTGCCTTGTGAAGAGGGGCGGGGTGCTCTCCTCCCGAGTCATCAGCAGCCTGTGCTGCTCCCATCTCATCTCCACTCTCCATGCTCAGGGATCAGGAGAGGTGGTCCTTGCTCGTCATCTGAACTCCATTGCTCCTCATCTCCACTGCCTGCCCTCTCTTCCCCCCCTCTCTCGGTCATCCTGCTCCTGTTCTTCCCTGCTGGCAAGCTGTCCCAGGTCTGAAGGACCCAGAGCTGCCTCATCCTGCTCCTCCTCACGTTCCTCTGGAGCCAACGAGGCCGCCCCCTCAACTTCTGTTGGTCCCAGCTCCAACCCGCCCTCCACGGACTCAGGCTCTGATGGGGCCATGGCACTTGCATTCCTTCATCAACATTAATTCTGGTTTCCTCTATAAGACTTCTGCACTAAGCAGAGGGTTCAGTGTGTGAAATGATCACTTTGAACTTTGTGATTCAATTATTCCAGTACTTAGATGGACCTTTCCAAATATGAAAAAATCCATATGTATAAGAAAGGTCCATATGAAAAGATCCCTCCAGATGTGTGGGTGTCAACTTGCAGAATTATTGTCAGTGCCCTACTGGTTGGGAATATTTAGAATTGAAGTCCAGATTCAGAATATGAATGTAGTGAGTCACTTCAGTAACCACATCTTACTAATTCAAAATCAAACAAAAAAAGTTCTCTCAATTTCTTATGAACTAAGAGATTTTAGAGGGTCAGCCTACAGTGAGAAACTACTGCTAAGTGGTTTAAAGATCAACTATGAAAGTAAAACTCAATAGAGAAAAAACTGGAAGCATCGCAGTGACACTGGCTGGGAAATAGGGAAGCTCTGATGAGCCTTGCGAAAACCCAGCCAGACAAACCGCTGTCAGGGGGTCTTCAGACCGGAACTGTCTTGGAGGGATGGGGGAGAGAGAGAGGCACCTCAGAAGACTAAAGAGGAATAGGCAAGTTCCTTGGAAGGTTGGAGGCAGCTCTTTGACCCGGCGGTGGGGGAGGCGGCCATTATGACCACTACAAGCTGGGGTAACTGGACTAAGATATGAACAGAAGCAGAGATTGAACAGAGTATTGTTACCAGGTGAGTGATTGGCCAACTCAAAGGTAAGAAGAAAAAACTTTTAAAAGCTTGAAAGAAATTCCAACGAGTAATTAGCAGCTAATTGGCACTCGGGAATTTAAGCGGAGGGGAGAAAAAAGAGGAAGTTTAAAACTAAAACTAACGCCCTAAAAGGAATCTTCCACCTGGATTTAAAACTGGATTTGGAAGAAATTAAAATAAGACAAGAAAAAAGGCGACAGAGAAGTATTCTTTAAACAACAAAAGGATTTAATTTGGAAAAGAGGAAATAATCATTCTTGTGGATTTACAAATGGATACTTTGTTGCTGGATGATTTGTGAATTGGAAAGAGACATATGCTGGTGGAAAGAAAGTATTGCACCAAGCTTATTCAGATCATCATGAGAAAGTACTGTAGGAGGGCTTGTTTAAACAGCTGCAACAAGATTACAAGAGGAGTGGAAGGAACAAAGACTGAAATTGGAATGGTTCAAATGAATATTTGAATTGGACATTATCTGGAAAGAAAAAAGAAAAAAGAGACACTACATGGTCTTTAAATTTATGAAAATAATCAATTTAAAAATACTTGCCTTTTAAACTGACAACATGGAGAATTGGGAGGATGAGTATGAGATACTAAGGGAGATGTTTCAAAAGATAAGAGAAGCATTTAAGGGAAATAAAGAAGCAGAGGATTGGTTAGAAGGTAAAAAAAGAAAAGAGAAAATATGAATGAGAAGCAAGAGAAATAAAGGAGACAATATTGAAAAGGAAATAAATGAAAATAAAGATACAGATGATTACACTGGGATTAACAATGGTAGAATAAAAATGAATAAGGGGAAATACATTTCAAAAAGGAAGAGAGGAGAAAGAAATGGGGAGATATTGAGAGGGAAAATTAAAAGAGTTAAAATTAAAGAAAAGAGGCAGAAAGGGAGGTAGAAGAAGGAGGAGGAGGAGGAGGAGGAGGTAAAGGAATGGGAGAAAGGGAGGAAAACATCAAGAAATGGAATTGTGGAGAGATTAAGAGAAAATGGTTAGGGGATAGTAAAAAGGAAGTTAAAATATTAATATGCTAATTTAAGAGAAGGATGTTAGTAGTAGAAATTGTATGGGGAAAGTAATTTAGAAGGAAGATACAAATTATTGTAAAAGGGATATAAGTAAGGATAAAATGAAATGTGAGTAAAAAATAAAAAAGAAGAAATATGCTGTTTAATGTAAAATAGATCAGTAAATGCAGTGAAAGACAGAATAGATTATATGTTTTTGTTGTTTAAGGATGTACAAATTGGAGAGAAATAATAGTAAGAAAAGAATTATTTGAAATTAAGATGGAAAATTGAAATATAAAATTGAACAAAATTGAAATTAGTAAATGATGTAAGTAAGAATGAAATGCAATATATGTAAGAAGTAAAATAGAAGAAACATGTTGTTAAAGTAAAACAGATTAAGGGTTGGAAGGCTATCCTAGCAAAGGTTTTAAGATAAAAATGAAATACAGTGTTAATAATTAAAAAGATAAGGGGAATTTTGAGAAATATATTTCATAAACGAAAGAAAAGTCGGGGTTCCCTGGACACCATAGTGGAAAATAGTAAACTAAAAATGAATACAGCAATAGAGAGAGATGAAAGAAGGAGTAGAGAAATAGAAGGGAGGGAGAAGGAGAGAGAGGAATGGAAGAAAAGGAAGAGGGGAGGAAGGAAGGGGGGAAATAAGAGAAGGAGAGAGGGATAGATAGGGAGAAAGATAGGGAGAAAGGAAGGGTAAGTAGAAGAGGAGTAGGAGAGGAGGGAAGAAGAAAGTAAGAAGGAAACAAAGAAAGGAGGGAGATGGAAGAGATTGAGAAGAAAGATTGCTGTACAACAAAAAACATGAAATGGAAGAAAGGCAACTCCAAATGGAAAAGCCGAATCAGCTGTAAAGATTGCTAAGAACTTATGTAGGAAAGCATTTGGCAAAAGTAGCGATCCGTGGAAGGCTATTTTACATTGGAAGAATACGCCAACCAAAGGTACGGACAGTAGCCCAGCACAAAGATTAATGTCACGGAGATTAAAGATGTCCTTACTGGTGACAAATAAGTTGCTTGAGCCCGTGGTGATACATGGAGTCCTGGAAAGGCTACGACAGAAGAGGCAAGTGGCAAAGGCCAAATATGATAGATCTGCAAGAGACCTGCCAGAGCTAAGGGTGGGAGAGCAAATTCATATGAGACCACTGCCTGGAGATCGGACTGGCCGTTGGGAAAGGGGTACCTGTTTACAATAAGTGGCACCTCGCTCCTATTTGGTGGAGGTTGGAGGAACCCGATATTGGCGGAACCGTGTGGACTTGCGTGTGGCTGAGCAACCAGACTCCTCACATTCAGTGGGTGGGTCAGAGTCAGTTGCTAAGCCAAACCTACTTAAAGGTAATAATGAATGGCTGTCGGACATTGATGACAGTCCTGAGCTAGTTGATATGTCTGGTGATAGTCAAACATCCGAGGCCTCAGAAAATGGCGAGCAAAGAGATCTGGCCTGTGTGAGAGAGCCAGGCGTGAGAGAACCAGTCGTTACTAGGAGTGGTAGATGTTCAAGCCCCCCTGATAGACTCAATTTGTAGAAAGGGTTGCTGTTATTAGAAAAGGGGAGATTATATGGGGTTGTGTTTGCTTTTAATCTTTATTTCTATGTGCCTCTATGAGGTGTTTCTGGTTCCTGGGTGTTCCCTTTGAAGACGCTTTATAAGCATTGTTAGTTACTTTTACATTGTAATAAAAGCTTATCCGAAACACTAAGTGCTCAAAGTCCGTTAGCAATGAAATGGAAGCAGAGAACAATTTTAGATTGTATTACTGTTTTCAACAAGAAACAAAAGCAAGACCTTTTATTGAGGAGAAGTTATTTTTCCAGCTCTGAGGAAAATGTATACAGGGATTTCATTTAGTGACTGTTCGAAGTTACAATGGCACTGAAAATATGGACTTGTGATAAGTTTTCACACTCCTAACTGTTGCAACATTCCCATGGTCACATGATCATAATTTGGGAGCTTGGCAACTGGTGGGTATTTATGATACTGTCCCAGGATCATGAAATCACATTTGTAAACTTCCTTCTTGTTTAATTAACAATGCAGTTAGAAGTGGTAGTCATGGAAAGGAAGCAATCTTTTTTATTATTAATAGATGTAATCTCTGGTATCCTGAAAGGAATGTTACCTAAACAGGCTTGCCACTTTTGGCCAATATCAACCTCTTTGTGTGTCTAGATGTTGACTTTCAATGATAGAGCTGAGTATTTTGTGTGTGTAAAGAATTTCATATCCTGAAGGGAGTTCTTATGATTTTGATAGAGTTACTGATATTTGCCAGTTTCCTATCAATTTCATCCAAGTGTCAACCTTAAGGCTTAAGCTGTTCTTTATTTGTTATTTGAGGTTTACTACGCTCAGGCATGGCCACAGCTAGTGAGTGATGTGGATGGCAAAAATGACATAGAACTTGTTAAGGTTAATATGGAAGTCACTTTCTTCTCACTTTCACCTTACTTCTCCCTACATGCTTTCAGGGTTTGTTAGAAATTCGATTACAGGGATTTGAAATTCCTTGATTCATATATGTGCTGCATGTATGTGACCTTGGGAAGATGGACTAACATGTCCAGACAACATTTCCACTGCTCCTAAATCAGCTCCTCACTCTATCTAGCATTTATTTTGATCAGCTCTGCCATTTACTTCCAATGCAGCTGTAGTGCAAGTAAAATCATTCTGAAGACAAGATTTTGCAGAACTCCTAGAGTTCAATATTCTAGGACAGGGGTATCAAACTCGATTTCATTGAGGACCGCATCAGGGTTGTGTTTGAACTCGGGGGGCCAGGGTGAGCATGGCCAGCTCAATGTCACTCATGTTGGGGGTACCTGTGGTGGCTCGAGTGCTCTGCCAGTGAAAATGGGCTCCCGAGCTGCGTTCTCAGCTGCGACAGCCTCCTGCAACCCACTGGCAGTGAAAACAAGCTCAGGTGGGTTGCCCTCCTGAGCTCCTTTTTCACTGGCAGAGGCACTGCGGGCCAGTCCTTTGCTGTTTCCAGGGCAGCCCTGCTTGCCACATCTAAGCACCCCACAGGCGGATCTGGCCCCCGGGCCTTGAGTTTGACACCCCTGTTCTAGGATCAACTCTGTTCAGGACAGTGAAATAGAAAAGAAAAGACCAGAAATAAGGAGGCATTTTTCAAAAGTGTAATCTGGAAATAAAAACTCATCATAAAAACTTGTATTTCAGAACAACTGAAACCAATTCTGTTTCTTCTTAATTCCATGTTATATAAGGCACATCAAGAGCCACAAGTGACTATTTCCTTATAACATGTGTGCAATTTAGCAGAGAGGAATGTAAACAGAACAGTGGAAAACAGTTTTTGGATTTCTGCAGTGGGTGGTTGCTTGAAATGCCTCTTGTGTGGCTTGACCACCATTAATCAAAACCTGAAGGGCATTGCTGCCATGTGCAGATCTGAAATTTTACCTTACTGCAGTGTAATTACTATTTCTGCATTTGGCTTTCATTAAAACAAAAGGGAAACCTTTTATTACTTATCTAATAGAATAAAACCTAGGAGAGGAAAGCAGTTTTTAATACAAGGCTTTCCCATATCTACTGGCATATTGTTTTGATTCTCATTACATGTCAGCCATATAAAACACTTGGAAATGAAACCAATAGTATTGAGAACATTTTGGAACTTCACATAATTACTTCATGCTGTCTTCATGTAATTATTGTGCTATTATGCATGCACAGATTTTTTGTTAGTATTCAAAAACTCTGAATGAAAGTAGTCGCACTTCATTTTGTTCAATGTTGTCATCACTGTTGTGATCAAGTGAAACACACGTTGCATAAACAACACAAAATAATCTCTTGTGGCACATATTCTTCTGGATTATGGTCTAGTTTACCAAATATTCGGAATTACACAAGTGTAATAATTCAAGAATACACTCTTTTGTTTGCTTGTTGTTTTATACAGGAAGTCCTCAACTTACAACCACAATTGGGAGCAGAATTTCTATCATCAATATAGTAATAATACAATTCTTTATTGGCCAAGTGTGATTGGACACATAAGGAATTTGTCTTTGGTGCATATGTTCTCCGTGTACCTAAAAAGAAAAGACACATTCGTCAAGAATCATAAGGTACAACACTTAATGATAGTCATAGGGTACAAATAAGCAATCAAATCATACTAGGGAACAATTAATATAAACTGTAAGGATACAGCAACAAGTTACAGTCATACAGTCATAAATGGGAGGAGATGGGTGATAGAAACGATGAGAAGATTAATAGTAATAATGCAGACTTAGTGAATAATCACATGACCAGTGCTAATTTTACTACCACATGGGGGTGATATACTAATCATAACTTCAAAGGCTGATTGTATGTTACATTTTCTGAGAAGGTTGTAACTTTGAATTATTATTAAACATCACAAGTCACAAAATGAGAGCTTATGTGTATGCCATTCTTCATCAGAAATTATCCATGAAGGTAACAACTTTTTAAAATCTTAAAATGAAAAGAACTAGGTCCTTTCAACAAGAGCTCAATGAAAGACTGAAGGTGAAAGATGAAAAGGAACATGGGAAATAGGAATAACAATTAAGTCAACAAAATGGAGTTCCAGAATAACTTATTTTTGGCTTCTAAAATACATTCTAGCTGAACATTTCTGATGACAATTATATAAACTGGGTCCCAAGATTAAAAGTGCCATCCCTGGGGCACTAATTCATCTAATTTCTATTAATAGGATAGTCTGCAGAGACAGTTTTAAACAAACTTAATATCTGGACAAACTTATACAAGGGTATGAATTCTTTATACATCAACATCAAGTCTTCTAGAATTTTCAAAATGAACCCCATCACCTGGAATTGGTCTTGAAAATTAAGTAACAGCCTTTTATACATGATAGTTGCAATTATTATGCACCCAAACGTGAAAAGATTCAAGATTACGCATAATAGAAAAATGGATTCTGAGATGATGAAATTTGTCCAGATAGCCAACTTGACATCTTTTATTAGAGAAAAGATATTAGCAAAATTTATTGTTAACTGGAAATACTTTATAGACTTTTTGCATGAAGCAGAAAAAAAAAGAATTTATGATTAGAAAAAATAGATTATGGAAAATATGAGAGTGATGCTGTAATCATAGAGTAAGAGGCAAATTTATATTTCTGACTACTATAAAGAAAACCAGAAGCTATATCTTTATATGTTATTTCTTTTTTCTTACACCTCCCTCCCTTCCATTTAAATATTAGTTTATGTTAGTTTTCATCATTTTGTATTAAAATCTCAATAAAGTTATATTTAATAAAATTAATTGGTAGCCCCTGGAACTCTTTTAGTATGAATTTATGTTCCAGATTCATAACTTCTATTATGCTAAGTTCATTTTCTCACCTTGGTTACTTCCATGAAATATCAGGATGCCCATTTTTACTAACATGTAACATATATAAAGGCCTGAAGCTGTTTTCCAATCAATGCACTCTAATAGTAACTAGCCTTATCAGAACTTTTTGATTCAATTCCATTTCTACCAAGTTCATTGCCTTCCTTTTCATCTTTCACCTTCAGTCTTTCATTGAGCTCTTGTTGAAATGACCTAGTTCTAGCAGATGAATTTTTGGAATTTTCATGATGCTGATGGCACAGTAAATGACTAAATCTTTAGAATGAATGAACAGAACAGAACAGAATAATAGAATAACAGAATAACAAAGTTGGAAGGGACCTTCAAAGTCTTCCAGTCCAACCCCCTGCTTAGGCAGGAAAGCCTATATCATTTCAGACAAATAGTTATCTAATATCTTCTTAAAAACTTCCAGTGTTGGAGCATTCACAACTTCTGGAGACAAGTTGTTCCACTGATATATTGTTCTGTGGGGGAATTTCTCCTTAGTTCTAGGTTGCTTCTCTCCTTGATTAGTTTCCACCCATTACTTCTTGTCCTGCCCTCAGGTGCTTTGGAGAATAGCTTGACTCCCTCTTCTTTGTGGCAAGCCATGAAATGATATGTCACCCCAGCCCTTCTTTTCATTAAACTAGACATACCCAATTCCAGCAATCGTTATTTATATGTTTTAGCCTCTTCTCTGCACTCTTTCTAGAGTCTCAACATCTTTTTTACAAGAAGGTGACCAAAACTGGATGCAGTATTCCAAGTGTGGCCTTACCAAGGCATTATAAAGTGGCATTAACACTTCACATGATCTTGATTCTATCCCTCTGTTAATGCAATCTAGAACTATGATAGCTCTTTTTTTGGCAGTTGCAGCATACTGCTGGCTCATATTTAAATGATTGTCCCCTAGGACTCCAAGATTGGTCTCACAATTACTACTATTGAGCAAGGTACTACCTATACTGTACCTGTGCATTTTTTTTCTTGCCTAAATGTAGAATCTTACTTTTTTCACCATTTAATTTTATTTTGTTAGATAACGCCCAATGTTCAAGTCTGTCAAGATCCTTCCGTATCTTAAGCCTATCTTCTGGAGTGTTGGCTATTCCTGCCAGCTTGGTGTCATCTGCAAATTTGATGAGTTCCCCATTTATCCCCTTCTCCAAATCATTGAATAATACACTTTGGCAGGTCCAACTTTTTCTGTAGTCATGAAAATAGCCTTTTAATACCCTTTTTATGTTTATATTGAAGTTTACATACAATTTTGCAACAATCAAAATGCAATTATAAAATCTGAAGTTATTCTGTAGTGCAAAGTTTTATAAAAAGGAATTTAGCATTATGAAATTAATCAAATTTCTTAATGAACATTGTCCATAGAGAAGCCAAAAATATCAAGATAGCAATTGCAACTATGTGAAGAATTACCTATGGCTGTCTGTGACACACATTAAAAACAGTGGAGTTTCAATCGTGTGATTATAAATACTATTTTGATTTTTTTTAAAAACTCTCCTTGTGGATTCTCCTGTTCTCACCCGACTGAGCCCCCTTGGAAGAAAAGAGCCATAGATTAATTCTTCTCCAACTTCTTTATATTCACCATGATCTTAAAGAAATACAAATGTATTGGTATCCTTTAATAATACAAGTAATTTAAAAATATTATAATTGCTGTCAATAGAAATAATCAGTTAAAAATATTTGTGAAGAACAAGATGCTAGAGTTCAGTAAAAAGAAACACTTCCTTTTTGAATTTTTAATAGATATTTTGTGAGATTTTTTTATAATTTATGAAACAGATTTACTATGCCAGCTTTCATATATTAATGCTAAAAATTCTCCTTTCTATTACATACTATTACAAGTACATTCGCTTTTTGTTATTGAATATTTGTTTCAAAAGTTCTGTTTGGAAAATCTTCACATGAACAACCTAGACTGCTGTCTTTAAGCCAAACCAAACTAAATAGCTCTGGTTTTGAGAAACTGGGTGGCATGGTAGAAATACATGATTTACTCTTTCTTTAAAAACAATGTATTGCTAGATGACATAATTACAACACAGTTCTACTTTTATATAGGAAAGCTGTCTCAGTAGGAAGTAAAGAAATCTCTGAGAAGTTTAATCTTTGAAAGTTTCAACATATACAAAGTCATGAGTTTTTTTATTAAGCTAAATAAATTAAAGGTATAATATTAGAAAAGAAAAGTTTATACTATCATTATTCAGTATACTTTTCTATATTTTTGGTCATTACAAACTATCCTTGTTTCACCACAGTTATCATTTCATATACTGCAATTTTTTCTTTGAACTTTTTGCCTCTTTTTGAAGATATTATCAACCATGCTATGTCAGCTTTCCTGACCTGCTGCTTGACCCGCTCATTTTCTTTCACATATTAATTTGCAATTTAACAGATTAACAGAATAGCAGAGTTGGAAGGGACTTTGGAGTTCTTCTATCTAGTTCAACCACCTGCTCAAGCAGGAAACCCTATACCATTTCAGACAAATGGTTATCCAACATCTTCTTAAAAACCTCCAGTGTTGGAGCACTCATAACTTCTGGAGGCAAGTTGTTCCACTGATTAGTTGTTCTAATTGTCAGAAAATTTTTCCTTTGCTCTAGGCTGGTTTTCCTTGATTAGTTTCTATCCTTCTTGTCCTGTCTTTGGGTGCTTTGGAGAATAGCTTGACTCCCTCTTCTTTGTGGCAACTCCTGAGATATCATGTCACCCTAGTCCTTCTTTTCATTAAATTATACATACTCAATTCCAACAACCGAATTGTTTATATGTTTTAGCCTAATCACCTTTGTTGCTCTTCTCCTCACTCTTTCCAGACTCTAAACATCTTTTTTACATCATGGCGACCAATATTAGATATTGGAACATTGCTATCATAGCAATGTTGCTATGATAACATTGCTACCCCTAGCCCTTATTTTCATTAAAATAGACATACACAATTCCTGCAACTGTTCTTCCTATGTTTTGATGCCCATTCTTTCTCTAGCTGACCAGACTAATTCAATGAATTTCTTTTATGTATTCAATCCAGAATCATTCAACATCCATTCATTCTTGTACCCATCTCCTCCTCCTCCTCCCTCTAGTCCCACTGCAGTTTAGGTTTCTCCTAATATACCTTACTCCAACTCTCTCTAAGTAAGATAGGGAGCACACTCTTGTACACAGCCATTTTTACTTTCTTCCAGCATTCATTCTTAACAATAAATCAAAAGCTAACTGCTACTTTTTTCCTAGCATTTGCATATTTCAAAATTTCAGAATTAATTTCCCCAAATTTTTAAAATATTCTATCAGAATATATTCAAGTATTTGCTTTTTTTCTACTACATTTGTATACTTGTAATCACTCATCCATTTCACTAGACCATACAGTTTAATGTTTGTTGCAAATTATTCAGCCTGTTTAATTGGTTTATATGCAGCGTGTCTTATAAACCAAGAAAATGTTAATGAGTTACAAGAAGCATGTCATAAAATCCCAGCCACTGACTATCACTATCACAAGTGATTTGATTATCACTTGTCTTTCACATCTTCATCACTGAACTGAATATGCCACAGATTAAATGTAGACTTCTTTGCATGCAAAATATAAAGCCTGATGGAATTTCCATCAAGTTGTAGGCAAATACCAATTTTGGTTTTGCTTATATCCCATTGTTTTAACTAAAGATTTCCTTCAATTTTTTTTCCAGTTGTTTACAAAAACTGCACAAAAATTCTTATAATTTTTCATCCATATTTTCCTATTTTTTTCTAAAACATAATTTTAATAATGCCCCCTTTTACTTGGGCAATTATTTAACAGATTGTATTTTAGTCAGTATTTCTATTTGGATTTCAATCTGCAAATGTGTTCTTTTGAACATAAAAAGAACTTGAGATTCAGTTCTTACTGTCTGATTAAGTGTGCTTGTAATCTTGTGTTGAGCTTGAGATAGCTCAATTATCTTGGGCTGCCTGTTTTTTTATAACTCTTGGCAGACTGATGAGTTAGTTCTTCTAGACATTTCAGTAAAGCAAGCAGCAAACTCCTGAAATGATATTTTGGTTTAATCAGTACAAACACATAGATGTCTATACAAAAAAAGAAAAATCCTGAATAATTTATCTTCCATTTCCATGTTACTTATTGTAAATCAGTGTAAAACAGATTTCATTTGTTACATTTCTTTTCATTTGTTTAATTTCAGTAGTAAAACTGATTTCATTTGCTGCTTAGTTATAATTGAGTTTCAAATCTGTCTCATTTAAACTTGCATATCCCAGCTCTTACATAGTATTCTTGGAAGTACGTAACACAAGACATTTTTAAATAAACCTTTAACCCCCACAGAATTAATCACTCATTATTTATGTCCACATTTGTGGACATGGGACAAAAAGGCATTCTCATAGTACTCTGGCTTCAGAGGTCTCTAGATTCTTAAGGAATGATAGAGTGGAAAATGAAATAATTGTTAGGCTTTATGTCTCTTATGTATTAAAAGTAACATTGAGATGATGTTAGATAAAAGTTCTTTTCCTCCTCCCCTATGAAAAGAATTATGGACTGCTCGCTCACTCAGTCAAAAGTGTTAGGCCATTTGTGCCATCTCACCAAAAACATACATGTGAATGCTTTCCAAATTTGTTTTTTTTTTAAATTTAAAGAATTAATCTCAAAACAATATTTCCATCTCTCTTTCTTATCTTAGAAGCACTTTGATATTCTGTACAAAGCAGAACCATTTCCACTTAAAAGACCACTTTAGTGTAAAGAGATAATTTGATATAAATAACACTCTGTGTTAGTGTTTCTCATTAACTATCTCAGGAGTATGCAAAAGAAAGAGGCCCCCAAAAAATCCAATATGACAACTACAATCACATGTTTTTAAGAAAGAGGTAGATGTTGATCATAGGATTGTGTCCACCATGTTGATTTTTTTTTACCTGTTCACACCCCTGACTATCTAATAATCTTGAAGTAGATAAAAAGACAGAATCACACATGTGCATGGAAATCAAACATGTGACCTAAACAACTATCTTATGTTTAATGTTATGGACCAACGCATTACAATACTTAGGTTTTGGAAAAATTAAAATGACTATTAAATCTCCTATTTGCATAGTTGCATTCAGCATGCAACAACACAACCAGGACCAAGAAGAAATACTTTTACAAATATTGTAAACAAAATAGAGAAGGGGGGGGATATTGTAAAATCCGGTGGGCAGACAGAAACGGAGGCTTGGCTGCTCAGAACATTAACTTTATTTGTAACAACAACTTCAACCAGAAACCCGCGTAGCAGCAACAACAACAACGGCCTGCCTGACAGCTGTTTAAATAGCAAGCTGTCAGACAGCGCAAACCAATGGGCAAGCAGCGATTTCCCGCTAACTTAGCTGCTCGCCTCTGAACCAATTGGCAGAGGCTAGCAACACAGCCCGAGCGAGCAGGGTCGTAACTGTGAGGACTCAACAGATACGTTTGATCAATATATGGTAAGGCAGTATTCCCATGTCACCCTTGTCACCCAAACCGCCTAACAAACCAGACTGTCCTTGATCTGTGAGTGAATATCAAGCAATAGAACAAAATTCCTTTTAATCTTTTCCACTGACACTTTGGCTAAAACTGACCAAACACATCTCTTGCTAGGAAACTGGCAAATGTTAAATTAATCAAAACTATAAAGAAATCCCCCTTAAGATATGGAAATCCCTTATATACACTTAGGTGTTTTCCAAGAGCCATCATTCAAGGTCAAAATTTCCTGCATGCAAAGAGGTACAGATTATCATATTATCTTATTAAGAACTCTACATAGACTCTTCACGGTTTATTAATTACAATACTAAGACTTCAAATATAAATTTGAAGTTTTAGTATTTAGTATAATATGTTAAATTATAATAAGTTCCTCTTACATGGACAACTCCTGGCAGTAAGATAGAATGTTCTTCAAAACTGTTACAGTTTACTTCTTTTCCTAAAGGCTATTAGAGAGGACTCTGTCCAGGTGTCCAGAGAAAGGATGTTCCAAAATACAGAGGAACCAAGTTCCTCCCCATACCTTCCTTCTGCCGCTTCATGTCACAAAGTTCCTGTCAGCTGTTTGAGATAGACCAGACAGGAAACATAACAAAATGAGCTAATTTGGCTGTATTGTAAGATTACATTAACATACTCTTGCAAGTCTGAAAGTACGTATCTCCCACCCACCCACCCGTCTCTTTTACAGCCCAAGAAACTAAGGTGAGTTTCTGGCTCTGCTCAAATTTCTATCATATGTTGTTTTTATTTGACTGTGCCTTTAGCTGAGTCTCACTGTCCTTCTCCCAAAGTCATTCCCACATAACAATTACTCAGTAAATCAAGCAGCTGCTTGGGATTGACAAACAGGAAGAGGATGCTCAGGTATGATATCATCAATTGCAAGTTCAACCAAGCACCTGGTGGAACTACCTGCCAAATTGGTGTCTGCAGCATCCAAAAATGCCTCTAAAGAACCAACTTAACTGCAAAGACCAAAAATAATGGCACTCTTATCATGGACTCGCTCTATGATCCTCCAGTTTTCAATTGGAATACTGAATAACAGATTTGGAAGTCCAGTCCCCTCCATGTTGTTCAATCATTCCTGACAAATGTTAGATTAGACCCATGATGGCGAATCTATGGCACACGTGCCAGATGTGGCATGCAGAGCCCTCCCTGTGGGCATGCATGCAGTCACCGCAGCCCAGCTCTAATCACATTTCTCCATCACATTTCACTCAATCAATTCCAACTTCTCACAAAAGAAAAAGATCTTGCGAAGTTGGAATTGATTGAGTGAACTTTTTCATTTGTGTACTTCACAATGGGGGAGATGGAATCCACTCCTCCTCCTGAAACCCATTACAACGTGGAGCCACAATGCGACCCTGCGTCATCTTGGCTCGGCAAAAAAAGCAGTTTCTTTTCCTGCAGAACTGCCTGCATTGAGATGTCCTGCCTCCAGGGGTGAAATTCAGCAGGTTCTGACAGGTTCTGGAGAACCGGTAGTGGAAATTTTGAGTAATTTGGAGAACCAGCAAATGCCACCTCTGGCTGGCTCCAGAGGATGGAGATTTTGCAGTATCTTTCCCCTGAAGTCGGGTGGGAATGGAGATTTTGCAGTATCCTTTACCTGCCATGCCCAACAAGCCACACGATGCCCACCAAGCCATGCCAACAGAACCAGTAGAAAAAAAAATTGGATTTCACCACTGCCCGCCTCCCCACCAGCCAGATGAGCGTGGGCGCGCTGCCCCTGGGCTCATCAGCTTTCAGACATCATTCCCACCACCCAGCTTCAGGGGTTCTTTTCCCCCCTCCACAAGAGGGGGGAGAGAGAAACAGAGAGAGGCAAAGAGAGAGGGAGAGGGAGAGAGGGAAAGAGAAAGAGAAACAGAGGGAGGAGGAAAAGAGAGAGAGAGAAAGAGAGAGGGAGGGAAGAGAGAGGGGGGAGAGAAAGAGAAATGATATTACAAAAGTTTTTCTTTTTTATTGTTGCTAAACATAATGTTTCAAAAGCAGAAAAAGTCACCCCAAAGGAGTCTTTGAGGGCTGACCAGCCTTCTGTGTTCCCACCCTGCGCTGAAGCAAACCAAATGGGCCGGTGTTTCCCTGCTAAGGGCCTGCACCAAGCCTGCTTGCACACTCCACCAAGCACAGCTCCAAACATTCGGCTCACACATCCCTCCGGGCCGGTGCCAAGACTGCAGCAGCAGCCGGGAAGGTGCACACCCTACTTTCTCCGCTATCACTGGCCAGAGGTGGGGCTCCACGCTGCCACCTCCCAGCCAGAGCACCATGTTTGTTTACTTGCTGGTTGCCTCCGAGGAGGGAGCTAAGCTCAGGCTGCCCGGGCCCCTGCTGGGGGGGGGGAGAGGGAGAGGGAGAGGGGGTCTCCCCGACAGGATCCAGGTTGGAGTTGCCTTATTTTGTGTGGATCTCTAAAACTTGGTTTTACCTGCCAGCCTCCACTCCCTCTCCACAGCCCAAGTGGTTGGATTCACATGACACGTGAAGCTGGACTGGATAGCTAGATAGCTAGATAGCTAGATGGATGGATGGATGGATGGATGGATGGATGGATGGATGGATGGATGATATTTGGGTGGGTGGGTGGGTGGATGACACAAACACACACACACACACACAGATTAATAGAGGGAGGGAGGGAAAGAGTGGGAGAGAAAAAGAGGCAGAGAGGGGGGAGGGGAGAAAGAGAGAGAGAAAGACAGAGGGAGGGAGGGAAAGAGAAAGAGAAAAACTGAGAAGGGAGAAAGAGAAAGAGTGAGGAAAGAGAGAGAAAGAGAAAGAGAAAGAGAGAGGGAAAGAGACACATGATATTACAAAAGGGTTTCTTTTTTTATTGTTGCTGAACGTAATATTTCAAAAACAAAAAAAATGAAGGGGCATAAAAGTGCATTTATCATGTTTTTCTTAGAACAATTAGCTGAACTCTGCATTGTTTATCATTATTTTAGGTAGTAAAACCTCATTATTTAGGTTAAATTGCCGTGTTGCACTTTGCGATAAATAAATGGGTTTTGGGTTGCAGTTTGGGCACTCGGTCTCTAAAAGGTTCGCTATCACTGGACTAGATATACCTAGTTCCAGCAAACATAGTACCTAGCAAACATTCATCATACAGTTTAGCCTTGTCCCTTAATCATCTTGTTCTTTCTTGTTCTCCTCTGCACTCTTTTTAGAGTGTGATATCTTTTTTGTATCATGGTGACCAGAACTGGACGCAATATTCCAAGTGTGGTCTTTCCAGTATAAAATGTTATTCGCACTTCACATGATCTATGTCAACTATGTCTATAGTATTTCCCTAATCCACTCATTTACACAATAATTGCACAGTAATTCCTTGATCCATTATCACATACACTCTAAGATGAAGACAAGATTTAACACGTGACAGCCTGGATATGTCAGGCCAATACTAACTGGCATATGTTCATGGTTAGCATAAGGGATATTATTTCCTAAGACTTTCTTGGAACTCTCTCTCAGGACATGTTTATAAAGTCAGGTACCACTAAAAGCAGGGGGACCTGAAAATCAGCCCAGCAATTAAGTCCAGGTGCTAAGGCACATAAGACCCCTGACTTATTCCTTCAGTTGAACCTTATCTACAGTTACCTTGTATACTAACTTGGAAATAAGGCCCCCTGATTACCAGAAATATTTCTATAAAGATCATGATCATTCTCTAACTCTGGGATCATGACAGATGAAGGACCCAAATCTGGGACTGGATTAAATCAATGGAGGAGCTGGCATCTGGGTCTGTGAAAGCTGGGAAGTATAGAAATTGTTGAATATACTGTGCACAGGTATAAGATCCAGAGACTCTCTAATCATATGGGGCTATTTGGTGACTTTTGCCCTTTGCAATTATGGTGACATGCAGACAACAAAACACACCTGTCATTTGTGTCCTGATCAGTGTACACTTGTGGACCTTGTGGCAGTGCGACAGAACACAATGTTTCTAGTTTGTGGGCAAGATCTGCTTAACTTGTTCATATTTCAATCTTTTGTTTTATATTTTATGTTATATAGTATGCCTCATTTTAATTTTGATGTTCCTAACACAAATAAATCAACCTGGGACATTAACCTTCTCACCCTTGCCTAGTAGCTTCAATAAAATGTTAACAGTGTAGTAACTATGGAATTAAATAGAAGTATTGCTCAAAAAAATACAAAAAAGGCTTAATACCTTTTTTTTTTAAAAGAACAAAATAAAGCATACCAGTTTCCTGGCTGGGACCAACAAAGTCTAATTTAGCACAAAAGTAGTGTTTGTTCTTTTAAAACAGATAATGACTAAACATATCTTTTGGCTTAAATATAATAGGTCTGTAGATTTCAAAACATTGGCAATAATTATAGCAGCAAAATTTACAGTGGTTCTCATGAGCCTTTTTCATCCTAACATGAACAGAATTATAAATAGTTGCTTTTGTCTAGGACAGAAAAAAATGTTAAATAATATTATCACAGGGAAAATTATAAATTAACAACTTTGGCTATGAAAATATATTTGATAATTATGAAATTTCAAAATCAATACTGTTTATTATCAGACTTTTATATTTGAGAATAATAAATATTGTCCTCAGTATTAATTAAATTTATTCTCTCCCTTGGATTTTCTTATGTAGTTTAATTGTTTTTATGATAAACAATAATATACCTAAACAGATTACACGAATCCAATAATAGCCTGGGATCTGAGCCCCTGAAAGTTCCCAAACTACATCCAATTTTTATTTATTTTTTCAAAAAAATATTATTTAGAATATTGCTAAGAATGCTGAAATATCTAGAAGTTAGTAACTATGAAAAAAAGATAAGACCTTTTCAGTAATGATATCTCAACTCTATATTTCATTCACTGTCCATTTATCTCTTGCTTTTAAAATAATAGAAATAGAATTTAAAAATAGATACATTTTAATACGTTTTCTGCATATTCTGCTTCTGGTATTCTTATTGGTTTTCACTATTTCCTTTCTATTTTGATCTGGTTTCTATGGTTTTTCTTTTTAATTTTGGCTATAGACAACCTCAAAAGCTAAAATTGAAAAATGCAGTATAAATAATAATCTGACAAATCTAAAGCTTTGTGTTTTATGAGATTATTTGATTTTTGATCTTACTACTCTTAGAATAAGATGTGGAGAAAGTTAAGTACTTACCCACATCTGTTTTAAAAATCAGATTGGAATAAATAATTTATTTAAAAGTAATGAAAAAGGAAGAATTGTGTTAATAAAATAACTTGGCAACTACATTTAATGGATTGTATATATTTTTGCAGCTATTGTATTTGTTGTGTCCCTTAAATTATCTTAGTTACCTTTTATCTGCATAGTTTAGATTTTTATTCTTACTTAAAACCATAATAACACAAATACTCAGTAACTTAATTTAGCACATTTTTTGTTTCCAATAGTAGTTAACATTCAGTTGCTAGGGTGATTTTTTTTCTCCTGGGACAATTTTTTCTTCAAATAACAGATGGGAGAAATAGTACATCTGAATGCTTTCCAATAGCATTTCTATGCTATTCTAAACTACGAAATTAATAATTATTTAATTATTCTAAATTAGCATATTTATAATTATTATATTGTAATATAATATTCCAATCAAAGGAATGTTTAGTGGAAAGTGGAAAAATTCCACTCCGTGCTTAAAATGCTAGTTTTCCAGACTGAGAAAGGGAACCTTGTGAAGACAAGACCATGGGTGTATCATTCTAAATTGTAGAAAAAGGAATTAAAGCTACTATATTCCCTTCACTTTAATCAATGCCAAATCCAGAAAAATTGCCAAATTAATCCTTCAGCAAGAATCCAACTCTGAAAGGACCACTTGGAAAAGATCTATCAAGAGCAGTTGCTGTCCTAATTCACGGTATCTCCAATTTGTTTAAAATAAATTGTAAACAACTTGGATTTTTACTGAAGGACTAGCTTGTTTGCTCAAATCTATTCCCAGACACTGGCAACAGTGCTAGAGTACACACCGTCTGCAGGCAGAAGGAGCCAGGTTCAATTCCTAGTGATTGAAATTCTTCACAGATGTTGCCATTTAGCGTAAACACTCCTGACTGCATGGATCAATGGTGTGATTCAGTGGAAATTAAACTTCTAATTTCTAATGTGTGTTTCTGATCTGTCTCTCTGGCTCACCTTTTGGCAACCTGGACAATAGGCCCAATTAAACTATCCAGGCCATGATCTATACCTCCTTATTGAATGGAAGTAGGGAACAGTAGGTTTGTTGTAACTAGATAATATATATTAGGGGATTATGATTATTAAACTGACTATGGCTCTTTTTCATGATTCCTAAGAATGCAGTGATGGATCTCGTGTAAGCAAGCCAGTTGGAAGACCAGAGACTTAAGTATGAGTCATTATTTCCTCACTGATACCTATCTGGAAGTCCCATTACTTCAGCACTGCTGTATTATTTATACTTTGTTTACTGTATTTTATTTTGCTGGATCCAAGGTAACAGTTTGTATTTTTGACCTGGTCTTAAAATATCACTTTAGTACAGTGTCATAAAAAATATCTGAAAACAAGAGAGGGAATTTTTTTTAAAAAGGCAATTAGTTATCACTCACTGTTATACAACATCCTACAGCTGTAACAATACAGTCATGTGACAGAATATCAGTTACTGTAAGAATAATAAATGCACGCAGTAAATCCTGGAAAAAAACCCTACTTTACTTGTTGATGTATGAATTAAGACCATGTTTCTTTTTATTCAAATATTACTACTTTTAGCCATAGAAATTCTTTATAGTTAACTTAGAAGTGTTTTGTTCAATTCTTTTAATTAACAGTTCCTATGATGTTGTAATTAATTGTGAGAAAGCCACATTTGGGGACAGTTGAGATGCATAATGGGAAACTGGCAATTATTTCTGCTAATGAGATGAAATTGAAATGAATTGAAAATTTTGGCTTTTTCCATCTGTTGCATAGTCATATTATTGCTGTATCTAAAATGGAGATAGGCTGATTCAGCTAAGTAAGACTTGTAAAAATTATCCATGCATCTTATATTTTACTTAATGTAAGTTTAAATTTTTTATTCAGGTGAGGAACTTCAGTCTTGCAGATGCATACACCTAGCAGCTCAATTCAATTTGTTCAGTAATGAGGCATGCTAAGAGTAATGATTCAGCAATACTTAGAGAGTCTGGCCATTATTTCAAATATAATAAGCCTTCATTTGGTGCCCCCACTGGTGCCCAGTGGTGGGTTTCAAAATGTTTTACTACCGGTTCTGTGGATGTGTGTGGCTTGGTGAGCACGGCATGGGTTGGTGGGTGTGGCTTGGTGGGTGTGGAAGGGGAAGGTTACTGCAAAATCCCCATTTCCTCCCAATCAGCTGGGACTTGGGAGGCAGAGAATAGATGGGGGTGGGGCCAGTCAGAATTTTTACTACCGGTTCTTTGAACTACTCAAAATTTCCGCTACCGGTTCTCCAGAACTGGTCAGAACCTGCTGAAACCCACCTCTGCCCCAAACCCAGAACATTTTTGCATGAGGAAAGAAATCATGGGGAGTGCTTTCCAAAACATCAACATTAGGTGATAAAACTAAGAAAATTAACACTGTAAGCCACCCTGAGTCTCCGGAGAAGGGCGGCATATAAATCAAATTAAAAAAAAACAAAAACAAAGTTAGAAATGTGATTGACATGTTAAGGGGCGTGCATAAGCGCACCATCGTGCCTACCGTTCCTGTCCTAATGTTTTCTTTTATTTGTATCCTTTTCATGTATTTATAATTATGTTTACACTTGTATCTGTCATAAAATACATGCTTGATGAAATTTTTTAAAAAAAATGTTTTTCTAACTTTTGCATCCTGCTCATCCACAATGAATATTGTAATTAGGTGATCAATTTAGCCTTGTTGATTGGCTGGTAAGAGAGAAACTTTCTCAGGAAAGGAGTTGCTTTCCTTCTCATTCTACCCCCACCCCATTTGAAGAATTTGCATCCTAAAAGCTCTACCTGGTATGGCCTTGATTATTTTAATGGCATAAATGAAATTTATTTTGTATCATGCCTATCATATTGTGACCCTGCAAGCATACATAGTCTCTTACGCCAATCTATTTTATTTACCAATAGTTTGTTGAATAATCCACAGTTAGTTATACTCACAAAATAGTCCATAAGTAATAGTCCATTGTTTTATAAATCATAAATTATGTTACTTCAGAAATAACAAAATGTTCTTAAGTCCAACAGTGACTATTTTCCCAAATGTTTGTCCTGTACTCATCTCTTTGTTTCAATATGTTTGTCTGCTAAGTGTGTGTGTGTGTGTGTGTGTGTGTGTGTGTGTGTAATGAAATAAAACTCAATACAACATACTTGGAACTCTGCAAAATTAGATGTTACATTGCCAAAAATACATAGCCAAGAGAAATATAATAAACTGTCAGTTTAATAAATTGAGATATAATAGTTACTTTTTTTCCAATTTGACTTAATTGCCATTGTCAACAACATTGATATTTTAATGCAAATGATGTCATTTATATCAATTATATAATATGATACAAATTATATTTTATTTTTAGTAATTAAATTTCTACACTGCCTAACTCATCTAAGTGTCCCTGAAATGTTTTCTTCCTCTGAACAACCCATTAAATCAAAGTTTTACTGTACATTTATTTTGTCACATTTAACTAGTGAGGGAAATAATAGCAAATGGATGAGAAGAACAATGCTACTGTGTAAAGCAACCCTCTAAATAAACATTCATTTATTTGATTTGTTTATATCCCACCTTTTCCTCGGGTTCTATATATTTTACTTTTTCCTCCTATTTTTCTTCACAAGAACAACCATATGATGAAGAAGGTGAGTGTTATAGATTTGATCAATAACAGATAGTGGAGTTTTCATGGTTGATGCAGGACTTCTCATAATCTGCATGCCCTCAAAATGTGCAGTTTTCAGTTAGAATTCTCAGCAATGGCTGAGGAACTCTCTGGGTTTATCTTCATTCATCCAAAAGGGACTCAGACTGGAGAAGATATCATTAAATCAACTGAGTTGCTATCCTCAGTGTTGCTCTAGAATGTGTAGAAAAAGGAAGAGGCAGTTTCTAGTAATATACTGCATGTACAGTATCCTAAGCTCAGCCCCTAGAATCTCTGTGCTGAATTAGCCTTACACTAAGCCATAAACCATGATTTATACAAATCACAATGACTAAATTCACTCATGGTCTTAAGCCACAAAACTAAACATAGATATAGTTTAGATATTGTACAGATATAGATATAGACTGAGTGAAACCAGGCTTAATAGCAATAACTATTAGAGGGATCTTGGAGTCTTAGTGGACAACCAGCTAAATATGAGCCAGCAGTGTGCATCAGCAGCCAAAAAAGGCAAGATTAACAATCTTGATCAAGCGAGGTACTAATACCACGCTATAAAGCCTTAATAAGGCCACACCTAGAGTACTGCATCCAGTTTTGGTCACCATACTATAAAAAAGATGTTGAGACTCTAGAAAAAGTGCAGAGAAGAGTAACCAGGATGATTAGGGGACTGGAGACTAAAACATATGAAGAATGATTGCAGGAACTGGGCATGGCTAGTCTAATGAAGAGAAGGACCAGGCGAGACATGATAGCCATCTTCCAATATTTGAGGAGCTGCCACAGAGAAGAAGGGGTCAAGCTATTTTCCATTGCGATGCTATGCAATTCAATGGTGGGTTCTCTCATATTCGGTTGATAGGGACTGAGTGTAGTGTGTCTTTAAATTTCTTTGTCTGACCATGCCTCCTTGGCTTCGTTGCGTAATTGTGAGATTTCTTCCTTTCTGTTAGTGTTTATAGTTGAATTTTTTTGTATATAGTTATATAGTGTAGATAGTGTAGATAGTCTTAATATTTTTGGTAGGCTGAGGGAGCGAAACGGAGTGAAGGAATCTGCTGCGGCTGCAGCTTGTCACCCGCTGCTGGCGTGGGTGTGTCGCTGAGGATCCGGCTTGACTCCCCACCACCTTTTTTGTTTTTTGTGAAGCAGCGATCGGAGTTTCCTCTGGTGAGGACCTCCGGACAGCCTGTTAAAGGCTGATTGATCGGCCACCGGTGTGTGTGTGCGGGATTTCTGGTCTGCTGGAGTTCTGCCACTGCCATTTGCTCCCTCTTTGACCAGGCGGCTATAGAGTACCTGCTCAGGGCTCAGAGTCACACTCTGTTTATTTGGATTGCCTCGCAGCACTTTAAGGGGCAGTTTGCTTCTTGAGCTTGGATCGCCAGGCTCATCAAAGGACAATCAGCGATTTGTGAGTAGTGGAGGACTGCCTGAGGCGTTTGAACTGCGCACCAATTTAGGGCACCATTTTGTGAGCCGGCTGCCATTTTAGGGAACTTAATTTCCCACCTGTCTTGTGGGGGCTTATTTCGCAAGGCCTTCAACTGCAGAGGTGACTTTGGAGCTATTTGACATATCAGCTAAGTCTCTTGGCAGCCTATTTGGATCATTTAATTACCTTTCTCTGTCTCCGCCTGTCAGATTCGAAGGGTCTGACAAGGAGCTGTCACAAGATGGCTGACCAGGAATTTTCTTCCGATCCAGAGCAGGCCCCAGCTCCACCCAGACCTAAGAAGGCCACCAAAAAAGTCTCTAAGCCTTCTTCTTCCAGGTCAAAATCTACTTCCAGCAGGCTTCATTCTGCTTCTTCCTCCACTGACAAGGAAGAACAGAGAAGACACAAGGCCTTGGAGAGACAATTCTTGAAGGCACAAAAGAAAGCTCAGGAGGGGGTGGAAGTTCTCCCAGTTGTTAGGGAGACAGCACCTGTGATTCATCAGTCTGTGGACCTTCAGGGTCCTGTACTTCCTCCACAAGTTCATCAAATACCAGTTCCTATTTTGCATGGGAACATTCAGGGAACTTCCCAAGGGGTGTCTATTTCGAATAGACTGGGACCATCTACGACCTTTACCCCAACTGCTGCAGGTCTCTGCCCACAGGAAAGGTTGGATTGGCCTTCTCAATTTGATTTTCAATCTCTCTTCACTGATGCCTTGGCCAAGGCTATCGCCTCGGGGTTGCATCAAGGAGGTCAGGGGACACCTGGCCTACCTGCTTGGCAGATGCCTATAGCTCCTCCCCCTATACCTGCCCCTGTGCCTCAGGTGCAGATCCTCAGTAGTGAGGATTCTGGGGCTGGGGATGGAGATCCGGTTGAGCCTGAGATGATGAGAAGGTTATGCCGGATAGACCAGCCTTTTCCACCTTATTCCGGCCTGCAGTTTTCAAGACCCTTCTTAGAAAGGCCAAAATAGTGACCAACATGGGCACGATTGTGAATCCTGCTGACCAAGGCCCAGGAGGAGTTCAACCACATGGGGAATTGTTTGCAGTGCCTGCTCTGGACCAGGATTTCATTCCTTGTCCTGAGCTGTTTAAAGATGTAATCAAAAGACAATGGGACTCTCCAGGTGTACTGTCAGCTCCTAGCGGGCACGATAAGAGGCTATATTGTGCTGACCCAGTGTTGGAGGGTTTACTGGGTCTTCTGACTGTGGATCCTCCAGTTGTCAGCTTGTCGTCATCTACAGTTTTGTCTACTGATGCTGTAGAGGTTTTGAAGTCAGATGAAAGAAGGGCGGAGGTAACATTTAGGAAAACACACCAAGCGGCCACTTGGGCAGTGAAGGCAGCAACCTCTGCATCATTTTTTAATAGGGCCACCCTGATTTGACTTCGCCAGTTACAGGAGAGACTTCCCCCCGATGACACCAGGATCAAGCAGGATCTTAACAAGTTAGTTGCTGCCACAGAGTATTCCGCGGACGCATTATTAGATGCGGCCACATTTGCTGCCAGAGCAATGGCCACTTCTATGACCTCTCACAGACTTCTTTGGCTTAAGCCTTGGAAGGCTGATGCTAAATCTAAATGGAAATTGGCATCCGCTCCGTATCATGGGTCCTCCCTCTTTGGATCAGCTTTAGATCCGATTTTGGTGGAGGGCAGAGATAAGAGGAAAGTGTTACTGCTTTCATATAACAAACCGGAACGTAGGTTCACTCCCTATGGACACTGGCAGCCCTTTCGTGCAGAGTCAGGGCCCAGTGGGTCCTACTATAATAGATCCTTCTCTCAAGGGTTTGACCGTTCAGCCAATAGACATGGCTTTAGGGACTGGGGTAGGTAGCAATCTACCTCCAAACGTCTGTTCAGAGGCACAGGTTCTAGGGCCACTAAGCGGGGCAAATGACTCCCTGTCCCACATACCCATTAGGGGGGCGACTTTATCACTTTCTACCCCAGCGGGAAACCACCATGTCCGATGCCTGGGTTCAACGGATGGTGGAACAGGGACTGCTGTTGGGAGTTTCAAAACTGCCCCAAGGATTTTTTCATTCGTTCCCCAGTTTCCTGTCACAGGGACAGGCAAGACAATATGAAGGCAGAAATCCAGCATCTGCTGGAAATAGGGGCAATAGAAAGAGTACAGCAGGACAGGAAAGGACAGTAGTTTACTCCATATTGTTTCTGGTAGCCAAATCTTCCGGGGGTTGGAGGGCCATCTTGAACCTCAAGTACCTCAACAACTTCATTCATTACAAGAGGTTCAAGATGCAGTCCCTCAAGACCATCCTGGACTGTATTCGGAAAGGGGATGTTATAACCTCCTTGGATCTCAGGAGGCATACCTGCATGTACTGATCCATCTGCACCATCACAGGTTTCTCAGATTTACTTATGCCGACTGGCATTACCAGTACCAGGCGATGCCGTTCGGTCTCTCATCAGCACCACGGACCTTCACCAAACTTCTCGCTGCAGTGGCTGCCTCGATTCACCTGGTTCCTATCCGAATCCTCTTGTTATCTCGACGATATTTTAATTCTGTCTCCTTCCCACCTCCAAGCTCAACAGGATTTGCGGACCGTCTGTCATACCCTGGATCTCCATGGGTTCTCCATAAATCTCCAGAAAAGCCACCTGATTCCCACAACATCCATCCTACATCTGGGAGCGAGGATCGACTCAGAGTATTTCCAGATTTTTCTTTTGCCCGACTGGCAACAGAACATCATAGTGTTGGTCCAGCACATTCTGTCCCTGAGACATGTAACTTTGCTTAGCTTATCACAACTGCTTGGCAAATTTATCTCTTGTCAATAGTGCCGTGATCCTGCAGACACTCGAGACTGCTCCAGTGGTTTCTCCTGCCATTTCAGAGAACAGGACACGGCTTGTCCAGGACCAAGATATCCCTTCCAGTTCAGGTACGTGCTTCCCTCCAATGGTGGGTATCGGGCTCTGTTGAAGGTGTGTGTGTTCCATGTACCCAACCGAATAGTAGTCATGATGGATGCGAGTCTCTCTGGTTGGGGAGCCCATCCGGTAGTTCAGGGACATTAGTAGTTCAGGGACATTGGTCACAGACAGACTGCCTGTCTCACTATGGTGCACTTCCAACAAACTCTACTTCACCTGCATGTTTTTATCTTAATTGACAACATGTCCGCAAGGACCCACATAAATCAGGAATGGGGGCACTCACTCACACTCACTGATGACGGAGGCAGAACCCTTAGTGGACTGGGCAGAGACTCACCTGTTATCGCTGAGGGTGGAACACATCTCGGGGGCGGCCAACATCAGGGTGGACTGGCTCAACAGGAAACGATTGGACCCATCGGAGTGGAGGCTACATCCAGATCTATTTCAGGACCTGGTCCCCAGGTTTGGCCAGCCATTGGTCAATCTCTTCACCCAACCGGACAATGCTCAACTGCCCAGGTTTGTCACGAGGTTTCCTTGTATGGGGGCCAAGGCCCATGATGCCCTCCGCTGTCCGTGGCCTCTGGGCCTGTTTTATGCGTTCCCCCCATCCCTCTCCTTCCACAGGTGATTCGCAAACTATTGTCCGAACAAGCGGAGCTTCTGTTGGTGGCACCTCATTGGCCTCATCCTTCCTGGTTTGCCGACCTGGTGACTCTTTCCATGGATCGGCCCTGGTGCATTCCTCAGGATCGGATCTCACTCAGCCAGGGGGTTGCACTTCATCCAGACCCCCAGTGGCTGCAATTAACCGTATGGTGCTTGAGTGGATCCGCTTGAAGAAAGACAACCTTTTGGGTGACATCATTCATACCATCCAGGCTGCTAGGTGTCCTTCAACCATCAGAATCTATGACGCCGGAGAGATCATTTCTGGTTCCGGATGGCAGCAGACGCTGCCTGGGTAAGTTCTTGCCCCAGCGTCTGAATCCCCCTGCCTGGAGGCCCCTTGGGGCCAGGTGCCCTGATTTTGGGGTATCCGCCGTTAAGGGCGGCTCGCCAGGGGTCCCCTGCCTCAATTCCAGGGGCTGGGTGGCCAATGCTGGCGCGCCCGAGGCTCCGGCGCGTGTGGGTGGCACACAGCAGCCATTCCCAAGGGCGTTCCGTGCCTATGTGCCTGTAGGACCCAGTGTATATCGAAATTAAGGCAGCAGGTAAAGAGGCGATCGGAAGAGGAAGGGATGCAGGCCGGAGAATAAGTAGAAAAGGAGAGACCTTGATTGGTGAAGCGACGAGGCGTCCTGCGAGTGAGAGGGGAGGGCGAAGTTTTCCCCCCCCCCTGTAGCTGGGAAGGGCGCCGTGGCTGACAAGAAAGAGGAGGAAAAAAGAAGGAGACCTCTTACCTCGCTGATTTTTTGTGGAGAATGATGGAGGCAGAATTCGGGAAGGGAGACTGGAGGCCCCTCTCTTTGTTGGAGAGTCATGGCCGGGGCCTGATTTCCTGCTTCTTTGTACACAGTTGATGACATCACCCACCTCTGGTTTCCTGTTTGACCTACTCTACAAGCTGGACTCGTTGCTCCTGTGAGCGCCCTCTGGTGGATCGGGAGGAAACAGTGCTGATTTTTAAGAGACTTCTCCTTTCTGGATGCTTGTGCCTACCTGAGGACCTCTCATTCTTTATTATTGCAAGATGGCTAAAGGACAAAGACCAGCTGCAGGTGACATGGAAAAATTTTTGGAGAAATTGGCAAAGTTGGATGAGAAGCTTGTCAAACTTGATAAACTTGATGACCCGCAAAAAGGGCAATTGGAAATAAAATCTGAAATTGTAGTTATGAAAAAAGATTTAATTGCTGTTCAACAGGTGGCAGAGGAGAATAAGAAAAAGGTGGGAGGTTTGGAGGGGGAGGTGCGGGAAATCCAGAAGAGGGAAGAAATGAGAGGAAATGTAATTTTAACTTCGCAGCTGGATAGAATGTCTTATTTTCTCAGGTTTCAAAATGTGGAAGAGGTGGACCAGGAAGATCTGCGAGAAGTGATGGTTAAATTGTTGGGCGAATTTACTGAAAGAGATTTGGACTTTATGAGATGGAATATGGATCTATTTATAGAGTAAACTCACAATATGCAATTTTACATAGTGTCCCAAGAGAGGTCCACATTAAATTTGTGAGAAGGGAAACGAGAGATGAAATACTGAGAATTCAAAGATCGGGGGCGCTGAAATACAGGGGCAAGGAGGTCACCATTCTGAAGCAGATCCCTAGACAGGTACGAGAATTAAGAAGAAATTATTATCTTTTATCAAATAAATTGTACCTTAAGGGAATAGGCTTCAGGTGGTTGATGCCGGAAGGTTTGATGATTTTCTGGGAGGGCAGTAGGAAGAAAATTAATAGTTTGGCGGAGTCTCAGGCCTATCTGGAGCAACATAAGACCCTCCTAGAGGGTGAAGATACAGGAACCGAGGAAGGGGAGGTACTAGATGGTCAAGGAACGGGGGCTGGCGAGGCCGTGGCGGTCCGGGAGGAGGGGGGTGCTAAGGCCAGAACCTTGAGATCTAGAACTAAGAAATGACGAAGTGGGAGGAATCTATTACTTTGTGCCTTTTATGATATCTCTTATTTTTGTAAACTTTAATATTACTCTGGATACTGAACTGATATTTTTGTATAAATCCGGTTGTTAAATTTGAAATTTTAATAAGGGAAGATCTGCTGTATATGGAAAAAAGAAAATATATATTATCTTTGTAAAAGGATAATGAAAATTCCACATATTGTAAGCGATAATATTGTTTATTTTTAACCAATAAAAACTTTTATAATAATAATTAAAAAAAAGAATCTATGATGCCTCATGGAAGGCCTTCTGCCTCTGGTGCTCCATCAACCACGTTGACCCCACGTCGGCCACCATATTCGACATTTTGGACTTCCTACAATTGGGTCTGTTCAAAGGCCTTGTCAGAAATGGTGTAGGGTCTCCTGCTTGGGTTGGGGTGGGGGGGTTGGACTAGGTGACCTGCAAGATCCCTTCCAACTCTGTTAATCTGAATCTAAAGTTTAGCATAGTATGATGAGGGAAATTGCATATCCTTTGTCCCTGTGGCGCAGTCATGCTTTGACTAATCCAATTTCCCCCCTATAACATTGCCCTTATATTGTGTCCTATCCAAAAGTGAAACAAATTTAAATAATCATTGTTACTAGTAATACAAAAATAGTATTTTCCCACAAACCTGAACACCATCAAAGGGCACCTTCAAGATACCAAAAATGTGTTCTGTTTTGTCACCTGATACCTCAGAGGCAAAGATAAGAGACTAGGAATTGGGGTTGATCAGTGGTTTGTTTCAGGAGTGTGGGCAGTCATTGCATGCTCTCTCTTTTATGATTGTTAGTCAGCCTCTACTTCAACTTTTTCTTCTCAGTTTAGCCTAGGCAGTGTTTCCTAGGTTGCTTCTATGATTGTTCCTGTGCCAACACTTAAGAGATAAAGAGCTTATTGAAAGAGGAAGACAAGTATCTAGAGAGCTCTATTCATAAGCAAAGCAAATAACATTTTCTATGCTACATTTGCATTTTTGATACCAAATTCTTTCCAGGCTTCATTTAAGGAACAACAGTGGGTATATTAACAATATACTGAATCTTATTTTTACCCCTAAGATGTAACAGCCCTTCTCTTTTGACTGCAAATTCAGAAAGTGAGGAAGATTGCATTGGTTTTGTAGGATACATGCCACCTTCTGTTTATTTGTTTGTTGCACATTGCAATCCCTTCCCTTTCTTCTTCTGAATTTAGAGCGTATCTGCCGAACAGATAGTTAGTTTCAGTTTTCTAATTATACATGTCATGGTTAGTTGCACAATCATGACAGGCCTTGCTTTTCTCTTCTATGAGCTATTTCTATCTTGGTGACTTCTGATGAATTTCTTTACTTACCATTATTTTGACTTGGAAGATAGCCAAGATGGGGTGTGGGAATATGCACAGACAAACTAGCTTAGAGAAATTAAATGTTCATTGCCAGATTGATAGTTTTTCCTACTGGTTTATGGCATGCTGAAAAAGAACCAATCTTCCTGCCTCGAATGACACATTCATAAATCAGGATGCCCTTCGGTAATGATTCCACCAACAGAAGTAGGATAGGGATTGGCAATGGAGAAAACCAATTTTATACCAGCATTGTTTTATAACAAAGAATGGGTAGGTGTTTCTAACTCAATGGTGGGGGAAAGACTCCGGTGTTATTAATTCAGAACTAAATGGACATATTGTGTAGTTAATTGTCTATGCTCAACAGTAATATATACATTTTTGTTTAGCATGTTGCGTGAATTTAACCACCATCAAGAGACCATTTATATGTGTGTGTGTGTGTG